>CM060604.1:1688594-1751094 GCA_030578255.1 Tiaroga cobitis
AGAGAGAGAGAGAGAGAGAGAGAGACACACATGTTGTCAGATATGCAATCATACAGGAATCTCTGCTACCCGAGAGAAACCGGCTCTGATGACTGGAGGGGAGATTATGATGAAAAGCTCCAGGACCGGTTTCATTTCCTTCTGCTTCATGTCGCTTACACACACAGAGATCAAGTGTAGAAACAAGCAACACACACACACACGTCGCTGGACTCGTTTAAACAGGCTTGTTTTGTACCAGACCGACGCCTGAACAAACCTAACACTTGCTAAATCCTTCCACTGAAAATCAATCAATCAAAATGTAACTCAGAACAGATTCATGTTTACATGCATTGGAAACTAGGAAGGAAACTTATAAAAGAAGCAATAAATTACCAAATAATTGATTTAAAATACTCTAAATTAATGTTTTCAATAATAAATGAATGTTTAAACATTCAAAAACTACAATTAAAAACTCAAAAATGGCTTAACTTAGGCAAAATCATTTATTATTAATTGTTTTTAATCTTTTTTTTTAAATTAAATTAAAAGGCAAACAAGACCCAGACACTAGAAGAATGAAGAAAATTAAAAGCTAATACATTTTAATTGTATTTTTATGCTTTTTCTGTCTTTTTTTCATTGTTATGTTTCCTTAGTAACATAATGGAACATTGCATAAAATTTTAGGAAAAAAATTACTAAACATTCAATTCAAACTGTTTAATTCAGACAAAATCAGCCTCAAATTGTATTAATTTCAATGGCAAAAAAGTGCTAAAAAAGGCTCACATTAGAAGAATGAAGAGGAGAAAGAAAACTTCATGTGAGATCAAATGTAATTTTTTTTTAACAAAATCAAATGCATAAATAAAATCATTTCCTTATTAAACATAACGGATCATTCCATAAAAGTGTAGGGAGAAATGTAAAAAATAAACATTAAAAATGGCTTAATTTAGGCAAAATCAGACTATATAAATTCATTTAATTGCAAAAAATTGTATATATTCATTTAATGTTTATTGTTAAAAAAAAAAATCTGTATTTCAAACCTAAAGAGACTGAATCTGCAATCCGGCTGCCCTTTTTTCCCATTAAAAAAACTATTATAAATATTGAATTTGATCTCCTGAGATAGACAAACAAACTTTCAAAATGTTTAGCAGGTTTAGCTCCACCTTTCACAGACCCTTCATTAGAAACAGACCCTTAAAATGACTTCTTTTACACTCTTTTAATACAAAGTTTGAGAATGAATCATTCAGAAGCATTTACCAAAGCACATTTAAAGAGTGTACTTTCTGATGAGTTTTACGGGTAAATGTCATCGCCGTCTGGATTACCCGTCGGCCAATCACAGAGCTGCATAACAGCTCACGAAACAGCAGAGCAAATACGCCGGGTTATTGCATGCCTTTATTACATCTCTGATGTAGAGCTTGCCTTGACTGATGGCAGATTTGATTCTCAGATGCTCTCATGATCATTAGACTCCATCATTAGGGGCGATTAGAGAACGAAGCCGACCCTTTCAAGTTCATCATTAGACTCAAATGTAGACAGACGAAGAAATGTGACCCTGGAGCACAAAACCAGCCACTAGGGTCATCTTTGGAAACACTTACTTGAAGGGGTGTGCATAAGACTGACACGACACCTTCATAATCATGTAGGGTTCATGCATGTTTATGACAACTGTCATTAAGTGTCATTCACTCAATTATGACATTTTGAATGCAAATATGACATTGTTTGAGATGTCTTTGTTATAACAACTTGACATTATCAAGACAACATAAATCGTCATAAATATGTCATAAACATGACATAGCAGATTAATAATCAAACTTAAGAAAGCACTTAGCTTTATGGGTTAACATTACATTAAACTGTCAGGTGTTGGTTTTGACATTGGCTGTCATAAGGCCATTATAACTGTGTCATTAATATTTTTCTTGACCTCAACTATAGTCGTACAAATTGAATTTGTCATTAAAATGTTATAATGGCCTCATGACAGCCAATGTCAAAACCAACCACAAAGCTAATTAATCTGCTATGTCATGTTTATGACAGGTTGTGGTGTCTTGGTAATGTCAAGTTGTCATGACAAAGACACTGACAGGTTATGCTGTATTGGTTTATGTCAAGGTGTCATAACCAAGACATCTCAAACAATGTCATATTTGCATTAAAAATGTCATAATTGAGCGAATGACACTTAATGACAGTTGTCATAAACATGCATGAAGCCTCCTTCGTATTCATGACATGATTATGAAGGTGTCATGTCAGTCTTATGCACACCCCTTCAAGTAAAGTGTTACCTAATTTTTTTTAAATTGAGATTTATACATCATAAAAAGCTGAATAAATAAGCTTTGCATTGATGTATGGTGTGTTAGGATAGGACAATATTTGGCCGAGATATGACTATTGAAGATCTGGAATCTGAGGGTGCAAAAAAATCTAAACATTGAGAAAATCGCTGTTAAAGTTGTGCATTTATGGTCATGATTGAGCTGCATTCACGCACAAATTTTTTTTTTAGATATATTTACGGTATGAAATGTACTAAATATCTTCATGGATCATGATCTTTACTTAATATCCTAATGCTTTTTGGCATAAAGGTAAAATCGATAATTTTGACCCATACAGTGTATTGTTGGCTATTGCCACAAATATACCTCGTGACTGGTTTAGTGATCCAGGGTCACATATGAACCCCTGAATAAGGAGTGCTATGATTGGCTGATGAGTTTGAAGGTCATCTTACCTCTCTGTCTCTTCAGTTGTGGGATACTGCTGATTGTGGTCGCCTGAATGATCTCCACAACTATCTGATACCTGCAGGAACACAAAACCAGAGCAAAGTGAATGTCTTCAGTGTGTAATGTTGCTGTTTGATCATGAAAAATCTCTGCAAACTCACACAGTTCTTCTCTATATCAGTGTCAGTGTTTCTGAACTCCTGAAACGCCTCCATTGTAGTCTTGAGTTTCTCTCGGGAACGAACACGTCACAATATTCCTCATTATAATAATTAATGCGCAGAATAAAGGGGCGGGGCCTGGTTGAGTTAGTAGTGTGTTAAACTGGCGGTTATGGGAAGGGGCGGGACATTCCCCAAACACACTCGAAGCGCTCGACCAATCACAACACACTGATCCAGCCGACCAATCAGAGCACAGTGTGCTTTTCAGAAGGAGGGGCTTCATAGAGACAGGAACTAAACAGAGCGTTAAATTAAATAAAAAAGAAAGTGTGATCAATAGTACTTACAGTAAGGATTAACCGTAAGTAATGAGCAATAGTGATGCTTGACTGGTAAAACTGGTGAACTAAAACTGCAATTTGTCATTTTGACTTTCACATGATGGTCGCCATAAAACAACACCATAAACTTATTATACAAACAATTATGCGATATGATTATATTCATGCATATTTAGATTTTTGTGAAATTAAATGCATACATTCAGTGTTGTTATTGATACTAAAACTACTAAAAGTTGTTTATGGTCATTGAAAATAAGCTGAAATAAAATAATATATAAATATAAGATGGAAAAACCTGACAACTAATTGATATGAATAGGTTTGTTTACATACTAAAATGACTCAAACTTAAAAGTTGAAGCTATAACGAAATGACAAAAGCACATAACAAAATGACTAAAACAAACTAAAATCAAAGTGAAATATAAACATAAAATATTATTCAAAATATTATACTGAAATAACACTGCATTTATCAGCTCCTAATCTAGGATCGTAAAAGCTTTTACAGTTGAGTAACAAACATGATAAACGGATTAACAAAAAGAAAACGCCTCAAATTGCATAATAACAAAACAAATAAGAAGAAAATTCAGACTGTCTGCAGAATAAAATGTAAGACTGGTTGAAGAAGAGATAGACCTGACCACTGGTCTATGAGACGAAGGACCTTGCTGCAAATTAACATTTGAACTCTCACACACACACACACACACTCACATAAGAATCTATATGGTTTTAATTTGAACAACTATCATACAGGTGTTTAGTATCATTCGAAATGTCTCAGTGCGACTGGTACAAGTGTCCTATTTCCAAATAAGTAAAACAAAAGGTAATAAGGTTTTTAAGAGTTTTTAGATAACATACACACAAAGGAGGGTGGATGGGTAGACCCTCCCGCTCTCAGAAGGTGTGAACTCAATGCTAATTCCCACTGTTAGCAAATGGTACCATGTAAATCAGCTTCTGCCCCCAGTAAGTCTGGGAGGGTGATCACAGTAAATTTCCACTGTGAACTCATGTTTACATATGAAATGAGGTCTGGCTATATAATGAAATGCAACTAGAAGATCGGGGCCTTTTCTGTACTTCAGATGAGTCGTGAGGCTGGAGTCGCGAGTCTCTCATCTTCACGTAGCCTATTTATAACGTCGGGTTCGTCTTCTCTTTATTCCAGAACATTTGATATTTTGTACTGATTATCTTTGAACTGATGATAAATTTACCTGACATAATAAATTGTTACATTTGATGATTCTTCTAAATGACTTTGATATTATTTCATTAGAGTTAAAAGGAATTAGTCAAACTTTCGCTTATATTTAATGATGCACAGTTATCATTACAAACTAGTGCTGTCAAACGATTAAAATATTTAACCGCGATTAATCGCATTAATGTCACAGTTAACTCGCGATTAATCGCACATTTTTATATGTCTCTTGATTTCTTTTTGTCCCATTATTTTTTTCTCATTTTAATGCTCTTATCAACACGGAAAAGTGGATCGGCTTGCTTTGTGCAAATGTTTTTTATTAAAAAACAACATTGACATATACAGTGTTTAATTTCACACTAACATTCTCACTTGAGCAAATAATCTCTCACACAATGTAACACTGTCCATCAATAAAAGAGTGAAAGAAAATACAGGTCCTGATATTGACGAGGCGGAGAATTCGCATCAGCTGTGTGTGTGTGTGTGTGTGTGTGTGTGTGTGTGTGTGCTTGGCCATCAAGTGGTATTTCAGACTGGACGCGCTGCGATGATGATAGCTCAGTTCACAACGACAAAACACACAGATCACTTTAGTCTTGTCAATGGAACCATTTGGCAACTTTTTAAAAGTAAACTTTCCATTCAGAATCTTATTGGCATCCATTTCGCCATCCACTCAAAGCATAACGTTAACAAACTATTTGGCTGGCTCGCAAACCCAAACAAGTGTGTGCGGCGCGCCTGTTGTTTTGTTTCTGGTCTAGCTAGATCCGCTTGCGCTTTGGTCGACGAAGCAACAAAACGTCCTCGCGCGGCGCAAGCCATTAAAATGAATGGGTTTCATAGCGCAGCGCCGCGTCCTGTTGTAACAGCATGTGAAAAAACTACAAAGTTTGCTAGGCCAAAAAGGCCGTTAATCGCGCGCAAAAAAAATTGACGCCGTTAAAATGGGTTTGCGATAACGCCGTTAATAACGCGTTTAACTGACAGCCCTATTAAAAACCTTTTCATTTTATGGAGTCAGATGAAATAACGAGATAATACATAAGATAAAATGTATTGCATTTAATTAAAAATCCCTTTGGCATGAGAAAAGACGGAAGACGCGTGAGACCTTCACCGCTAATCGAGTACCGCCATTGGATCGAATTAGACGGCCTTACAAAAATTCCCACTAAACAAGATCTCAATTCCTCAGAGGATCAATATTCACACTAAATGAATGAAATGGAAAATGAGCACACTTTTTATTTTATTACAAACACTTATCAAAACATTAAACCTTAAAGTCCCCCTGCAGTCAATAAACTCATCTCTGATAATCAAAATGACATATTTAAACTTTTCCCTGTAAAAATAATTTCTTCACTTTGCCTTAAAATAGCTTGAATGTAACCCGACACCCGTGCTAAACAACACGTCGCCCGGCAACAACCTCATCACCTGACCTCATCACCTGACCTGACCTCATCACCTGACCTCATCACCTGACCTGACCTCATCACCTGACCTCATCACCTGACCTCACGCTCTGTTCTGGTGAGAAACGAGATGCTCGAATTATAGATGCTGAGCAAAACATGCTCTCTCTGCCTTTCAGCTTTCACACAAAGACTGTTTAACCCTTTGAGCAGATTACCAGCTTCTGGCTAACAGTAGTACAGATATCATGCGTTTTAATAATAATAATAATAGGAGTTATTCATAAACATTCTCACAATCAGATTAAGATATTAAGGGTTGTTCTCCAAAACAAGTTTATCATTTAAATAATTAATATGCAGAATAAAGGGGCGGGGCCTGGTTGAGTTGGTTATTATAAAAACAATTATGTAAGAGGATTATATTCATGCATATTTCGATTTTTGTGAAATGACGTGCATTTATTCAGTGTTGTTGTTGATACCAAAACGAATAAAAGTTGTTTTCGGTCATTGAAATTAAGCTGAAATAAAATAATATATACATATAAGATGGAAAAACTTGACAACTAATTGATATAAATAAGTTTGTTTACATACTAAAAATATATAGAAATAACAAAAGCACACAACAAAATGATTAAAACTAAAGTGAAAACTGAACTGATTATTCAAAATATTAACAAATACTATAATATTATATCAATAATACTGCATTTATCAGCTCCTTATCTAGTTGTAAGCGTATGGTTGAGTAACACACGGATTAACAGCCTTTTGTGTCCCTCATTAACATAACAGGGTTGACAATACTTCACTTGTCACAGTCATTATTTCTGAAAGCGTAGTTATATCCCAATACAGCGTGAGTTAAACCTTAGTGCGTTAACATCATCAGCTGAGCTCGAATGAACACTTATAACAGTGAACTTTAACTCAACACGTAATGGGTTTCTCCTGCAAGCCTCGCTAGGCTTCAGACTTCTTTGCAACGACTACAGGTGAAACTCGAAAAATCTGAATATCGTGCAAAAGTTCAGTAATTCAACTTAAAAGGTGAAACTAACATATTATATAGACTAATTACATGCAAAGTGAGATATTTCAAGCCTTTATTTGTTATAATTTTGATGATTATGGATTACAGCTTATGAAAACCCCAAAGTCAAAATTAGAATATTGTGAAAAGGTTTTCATAAGCTGTAATCCATAATCATCACAATTATAACAAATAAAGGCTTGAAATATCTCACTTTGCATGTAATGAGTCTATATAATATGTTAGTTTCACCTTTTAAGTTGAATTACTGAACTTTTGCTCGATATTCAGATTTTTCGAGTTTCACCTGTACTAAAAATCAGCACAATCAAACTCTGAACACGCATCAAGAAAACACTACAATGCTTTTATTTGCGTTCCCGCCTGTCGCTTCCCGATCCATCATCGTCCTCTACGCCTGCGGATCGATGCAAGTTTCTCCGAGCCTTTAAATGCCGCCGTCTCCTAAGTCATCCAGAGCGGAACAAACCTCACATGACAAACGTCTTCTCCAATACGACAACAGCGCACACTTCCAGGTCACCTATTTAAGGAGTGATTTGTCTGAGGTGAAGGTAACAGAAATTGCTTTCCAACAGGACTATTTTTATACTGAAGTAAATTAGTTTGGATGTGGCGAAATGGCCAACACCCAGACAGCTTTAGTGAGTCACCCGATATATCTCTGACTGGAGCCATCAAAAAACACAATAACATTAAAGAGGTAAAGTGTTGTTTCAGACTCTACTAGAACAGGTTTTCCTGCTTGAATGTTGATTATTCTCCTCATATTCTCCATTGTTGCGGCTCCTCTCTTCCCAGTCTGTCAGTAACGCTCAGGACTGTGTTTTCTGAAAGCATCGTTAGCCAACTATGGTCGCAAGATTCGTCGTTATCATCAGTTCAACGAGTCTGTGTTTCCCGAAACCATCGTTCCAACGAACATTCGCAAACTGCAGTGTAAAATTGTGTGTTTGAGCGACAGATCTCCTGTGGTTAGAAGCAGTTTCTAGTTTGCATGACATGTGGACTCAATAGATCCTGATCTGGAGCAAAATAAGCAAGCTGACATTCAGTGCAATCTGTGTCTTTTATTTTGAATGTCATTTACGTCTTTTAGTTTGTCAAGAGATTTAGCCTCTGAAGTGTCGCGCCCCCTTTTTTGAATAAACATGAAAATGCACAATCCGAACTTAAATGGTTGTAATTGAAGAATGCTTTGGAATATAGACGTAAGATTGATCTTGCTTTAAAGAAGACATTTGACAGATTTGTGTAGGAGTTAAACAGATTAAGAAAGTGAAACAGAAAAAAAGTAATAGAAGTTTATGAAAATCTAAAAATTGTATTATTCATATTTTATTTAAAATATATTTTTTCAAAACCTGGTGGACTCTAAAACTGCAAGAAAATCAAACCCAAAACTCTGAACAAGTTGTGTTTAAAATTTTAGGTTGATATCTCAAAAAATGAGCTTTCAGTGAGAGTTTGCAGACTCCATTACTGCCCATATCAGGGAGCCTCCATTTCCATATGTGTGTTTTGAGTGATCTGAACCATTATTTCCACAATTTTCATACAATTTATGAAGTAGGCATCCTATTCAGAAGTAGTAAGGGAAGTTTGGCATATTTTTATATGAATTCACCCTCAATATTCACATAAAAAGAACACGCATGTGCGTTATAGCTCGCCGCCGCATCAAAAATGGTGAATCTAAAAAAAATTTCTTTATATTTATAAAACATTTTCAGACCTTTTTTTCAAAAAAAAAAATTATGGATGTTATCTTTTGAACTATTGGCATGAAAACAAACTGAGGTTTCTACCATTCTTTCATGATTTTCATGTTCATCACTATTTCAAAATAAAGGTCTTAACACGCCTTAGGAGTATGATGCGCATGTGCGAACGAGCTCTAGTACGTTAAGATTGAGTCTATGATTGAATCTGGAAATAAAGCAAAATATCTGAGAAAAATGAGAAATAGTCCTCAGATGCATGTCTGTAATTTATAGCAAAACATCTAGCATTAATTCGATCTCAAACAGATTCATATAAAGAAGTTATTACTCCACCACGTGCGTGAGTTACGGCGTTATACGGGAAACACAATCCTGTTTACTTCCTGTCTCTATGAAGCCCCTCCTTCTGAAAAGCACACTGTGCTCTGATTGGTCGGCTGGATCAGTGTGCTGTGATTGGTCGAGCGCTTCGAGTGTGTTTGGGAAATGTCCCGCCCCTTTCCATAACCGCCAGTTTAACACACTACTAACTCAACCAGGCCCCGCCCCTTTATTCTGCGCATTAATTATTATAATGAGGAATATTGTGACGTGTTCGTTCCAGGATTTATGCAAATCCCACCACTAAACACACGGAGAAGGACAGTGAAGGCGGAGTGATGTTCGGTACCTGAGCTGTTTGAGGAACTGTATGTCGGAGCTGCTGCTGATGAGTTTGATGAACTCCTCGTAGGACGGCGCGTACGTGTACGCTTTCTTGTGATGCTCGTTCACCTGCTCTCTGTGCTCTAACTGAGCGAGCAGCATGCGGTTAATGTAGTCCGGGTCGCTCAACACGTCCACCAGCGGCTTCAGCACTGTAGAGACAAACAGAGAATGGTGTTGAGCTGGCAGCTGTTTTAAAGGGATAGTTCGCCCAAAAATTAAAATTAGCCCATGATTTACTCGCCCTCAACTCATCCTAGGTGGGTATGACACTCTTCTTTCAGACGAATACAATCTGAGTTATATAATAAAATGTCCTGCCTCTTCCAAGTTTTATTCCTTGCCTGTATTCCTTAGCTTTCATTTAGAGTTGAGTTTTGATACGGTGACATTCTCTACTGTGTTTTTATTTTATTTTTATTATTTTTTTGTGTATCCTATGGAAGCTTGTTTCCGCCACGGAATAAAATTCCGAGATATAAAGTCGCAATTCTGAGAAATAAAGTCGCAATTGCGAGATATAAAGCCGCAATTATGAGAAATAAAGTCGCAATTGCGAGATATAAAGTCGCAATTCTGAGAAATAAAGTCGCAATTGCAAGATATAAAGTCGCAATTATGAGAAATAAAGACGCAATTGCAATATATAAAGTCGCAATTCTGAGAAATAAAGTCGCAATTGCGAGATATAAAGTCGCAATTCTGAGAAATAAAGTCGCAATTGCGAGATATAAAGCCGCAATTATGAGAAATAAAGTCGCAATTGCGAGATATAAAGCCGCATTTCAGAGAAATAAAGTCGCTATTGCGAGATATAGTCGCAATTCTGAGGAATAAAGTCGCAATTGCGAGATATAAAGCCGCAATTCTGAGAAATAAAGTCGCAATTGCGAGATATAGTCGCAATTATGAGAAATAAAGTCGCAATTGCGAGATATAAAGTCGCAATTCTGAGAAATCAAGTCGCAATTGCGAGATATAAAGCCGCAATTCTGAGAAATAAAGTCGCAATTGCGAGATATAGTCGCAATTATGAGAAATAAAGTCGCAATTGCGAGATATAAAGTCGCAATTCTGAGAAATCAAGTCGCAATTGCGAGATATAAAGCCGCAATTATGAGAAATAAAGTCGCAATTGCGAGATATAAAGCCGCAATTCTGAGAAATAGTCGCAATTGCGAGAAAAAAAGAGAATTGAGACTTTTTATCTCACAATTCTGACTTTTTTTCTCACAATTGCGACTTTATATCTCTCAATTGTGACTTTATTACACATAATTGCGAGTTTATATCTCGAAATTCTGACATCTTTTCTCAGAATTGTGAGATAATGCGAGTTATCAGGCCAATTCCAAAGAAAAAAAAGACAAACTTTTTTTTCCCTCAGAATAGTTTATATCTCACAATTGTGACTTTACAACACGCAATTGCGACTTTATAGTTATAATTTATAATTGTATAATTGCAATTGTCAAAGTCAGAATTGTGAGATAAAAAGTCGCAATTACCTTTTTTATTTTTCATTCTGTGGCGGAAACAAGCTTGCATAGTATCCTGACACTGTTAAGCACTGGTCAACTGTGGTTGTTTTTAAATGTGCTATACAAATAAATGTGAACTTGAATTGTAATATATATTGGACTTGCAGTATTTGCTTAAAGCTTTGCACTGTTCGCTTGGCAACATGTCAGAATCAATTCTCCCATGCGTTTCACTAATGCGACAGACATGAAGTTCCTGCCAATGAAAAGCTTCACATCAGCCTTTTATTGAGGTTTCCGTTCAGTGCCTTAGAAAGAAGTAGTGAAATAGCTAATGATAATGCGTATATGATCAACGCCTCGCCCTGAATAAGCCTGCCAGTCTGAGAGCGCAGATGTGAACACTTCCCCCAGTGTAACCACAGGAACACACAGGTTATCTAGCAGCTGCGTCCCGAAGCATCCGGCCAGAAACTGCTGTTTTTAAAGACACTAATCTTGAAAAGTTGTCATGAAACGGAAGTTGCGCTCGTCTTTTCTTCCCTATTGATTTGAGACGTACTGTATATCTGAGTGAAACGGCTTCTTTTGTATTTTTTGTTTTTGTTTATTAACCACCGATAAACACAACAGTTGAACCATAGTGCTGTACAAATAAGATAAAACAATGAAAGGAAACAATACAAAATAAAATCAGCAAATTTAACATACAAAGGTTAAAAAAAGCCAAAGTAAAAAAATAAGATTTCAATTTAGGTTTAAAGTCATAAACAGAATTTGACTTCAACAAGAACAAATGTAGGTCACGTCGCCATTGAAATGAATGGGATCGTGTCGCTGGCGGTGTGAACGGGGCTTCAGAGACACTACAGTGTTTGAGGGCGGGGCTAAGAGACGCTGTTCAGCCAATCAAGACCACAGGCTGGCATTATGCAAATTAGTTACAAACCTACATAGGAAGTGAGACTGGAATTACTGACGACTCGTTTCAGTTCAGAATCACCTCTTTCTTTTACAGGTGAAACTCGAAAAATTAGAATATCGTGCAAAAGTTCATTTATTTCAGTGATTCAACTTAAAAGGTGAAACTAATATATTATATAGACTCATTACATGCAAAGTGAGATATTTCAAGCCTTTATTTGTTGTAACTTTGATGATTATGGATTACAGATATGAAAACCTTTTCACAATATTCTAATTTTGACTTGGTTTTCATAAGCTGTAAGCCATAATCATCACAATTATAACAAATAAAGGCTTGAAATATCTCACTTTGGATGTAATGAGTCTATATAATATATTAGTTTCACCTTTTAAGTTGAATTACTGAAATAAATGAACGTTTGCACGATATTCTAATTTTTCAAGTTTCATCTGTAGCACACAATAACTCATTAACATTTACCTTTTACATTCTCGCATGAAAGGAAATTTTATAATAGGGGCACTTTAATAATATCCCGGAGTAATCCATCATTTCTCAGACATCAGCTTTAGTCTCTCTCCAGTCTGTCTGTCTCCAATAATAGATGTAATTAGTAATTTCATGGCAAATCAAAGGCAATTACAATCACACATCTGGTGCTTATAGAAAAGATCCTGGAATCAATTTTGTGATTTGTACAAAAAAAACTGCAGTAATGTTTCATGAGTTCTTACACAAGAGCAGCATTGAACGAACACATCTGACAATCAGTCGAGACACTGAAGCTCGAGCCAAAAACAAGACTTTCCTCGAATCTAATTCTCAAGCTGTGATCCGGTCAGTGAATGAAAGCTTTTGTTCTGTGAACCAAATCTCATTTCCATCCATGAAAGCAAATCATCTCTCCTTATCAAAGTCATGTACTTGTGTTTTAGAAATATCTTCTTCATTAAACCACATCAGGGGAAAGTTACGACAAACACAAGCTATTCTGTGTGTGAGAAATATCGCTTTCTTGCATTCCAAAATAATTGATGCTAATCATAATTCCTATGATGAATAGAAAGTCCAAAGGAACAGCATTTATTTGAAATTTAAATATCTTGTAATATGCTATAATATAATATGCCTGTAGCTCAAACCATGCTAAGGTCACGAGTTCAACTCCCAGGAAATGCATGAACTAATAAAATGTCGCTTTTGATTAAAGTGTCTGCCAAATGCAGAAATGTAATAAACTGGTGTCATAAAACAATGAAAGCTAACAGCACACAGCACATTAAATGGCAGATCTGTCTTGCATTCATTTATTAAATATATACATATATATGATGTTTTGAAGTTTTTATGCAAATTCTGACTGAATTCTACCCTAGAATCCGAGGTCACGTACTGACAAGTAGAGATGCACAGATAAAAGCTATTATTTTCACTATCACATTGTTTAAAAACAGTCGATGATCAGTGCCGATTATATCCTGTCAATCAAAAAATCTTGTGTTGAATTTCGGGTGAGTTAATGCGACAATAAACAGTTATAAATGCATTAAAGCAGGCTCTATATGACACTATGAATCCCCCGTAGTTCAAGCCCGGGTTGCCAGATCTGCAGTTTGTCCCTATACTAAACATCATTTAAAGTCAAATAGCTCTGTGCTTTGTTACTTCTAAAATGAAACATTGTCTTCTTTCAGATTCAGTCCATTTTATCGCGAAATTAAAGCAATAAATGGCGTTTTGACGCTCTTAAATGTGACGTTAGATCGCAGTCGCGCCTCAGTTCAAGCAGTTGCGCTTTTCTTCCACTTTTTATATCACAAATTATATCTCGAAAAAACATGCATTAATATCAGAAGGTAAGTTGAAAGTTTCAGTACAACTTACCGAAATCCGTATCATGTCTCATGTAGTCTTGCTTGTGAACAATATCATTTAATGTTGCATTTACCTCAGGAAAATCATCCGTTTGTTAGTTAGCTATAAAAAAACACTTATTTATTTGAGAGGAGCTTATTTACTGTTAATTATGTTTGAATACATTTGCCATGAAGACAAGTGCTTATGAAAACTACCTTATATGTGCAACTGAGTTGTATACAAACATTTAAGCTTTAAATTTGGTGTAATTATTATATCTATTATTTATAATATTATATAGCATTTATAAAATAAACAGGCCTAGAGGTTTTAATATAATACCTCTGTTGTTAATTGCAACCAATATTACAGTGTACTAAATGTATAGTTTGATTTATTTTTTCATAAGAAAAAACTAACTATCGGCATCGGCCGATATAAGTACGCAGTGAGGTACGAGAGGCTGTGCTGTGAGTAAGTCCCGGATGAAGGGCGTTGTTAGGCACGATGCCAGGTGGAGTTATTCACCATACAGCACTGGCCTCGAGTGTCTTACTGCTTTTATAAAACGGTTACCACTCAATACAAATATTAAAGCCACAAAATATGTATCAGTGCAACTTTCATGAAGTAAAATCACTAAAAGCCTTCCTTCCGCTGGAAAAAGTAGTCCCTAACTGTGAACAGCAGCAGAAGTTACACACATTATTACTCCATTAGACTGTGTTTATGAGTGAGTCAGTCAGTAGAGAAGACTTTTATATTGAAAGGACTGAAACTCGTTGTGAACACGGAGAAGAAAGACGCAACTGTCAATGACTAGGAGAGAAAACCCCTTCACTGTTAAAAGGACAAGGTATCGCAGCGACATTTAAACAGATTTTTTATTACGAATACAGGACTGAGCTGAAGGAAAATGCTAAATCTACTGTAAATGCAGGAACACTCGTTTACTCGATGTCTCACTATACTCTATAAGCTTCAATGAACAATATCACTGAGAACAAACATGTTTACGTTGCTAAGAGTGGTTGCTAGGGGTGTTGTGTAGTGATACACAGAACCGTTGGGTGGAGCCAAGCATGCCGCACAAGCCCTGAAAAGTGAAGCCAGAGCGTCTCGATCGCCCCCCCCCCCCCCGTGGCTGGTCCGAGTATAGGTCATAAACCCAGAGTCTCGATCGCCCCCCCCCCCGTGGCTGGTCCGAGTATAGGTCATAAACCCAGTGTCTCGATCGCCCCCCGGTGGCTGGTCCCAGTATAGGTCATAAACCCAGAGTCTCGATCGTCCCCCCCGGTGGCTGGTCCCAGTATAGGTCATAAACCCAGAGTCTCGATCGCCCCCCCCGTGGCTGGTCCCAGTATAGGTCATAAACCCAGAGTCTCGATCGCCCCCCCGGTGGCTGGTCCCAGTATAGGTCATAAACCCAGAGTCTCGATCGTCCCCCCCGGTGGCTGGTCCCAGTATAGCTCATAAACCCAGAGTCTCGATCGCCCCCCGGTGGCCGGTCCCAGTATAGCTCATAAACCCAGAGTCTCGATCGCCCCCCGGTGGCTGGTCCCAGTATAGGTCATAAACCCAGAGTCTCGATCGCCCCCCGGTGGCTGGTCCCAGTATAGCTCATAAACCCAGAGTCTCGATCGCCCCCCGGTGGCCGGTCCCAGTATAGCTCATAAACCCAGAGTCTCGATCGCCCCCCGGTGGCCGGTCCCAGTATAGGTCATAAACCCAGAGTCTCGATCGCCCCCCGGTGGCCGGTCCCAGTATAGCTCATAAACCCAGAGTCTCGATCGCCCCCCGGTGGCCGGTCCCAGTATAGCTCATAAACCCAGAGTCTCGATCGCCCCCCGGTGGCCGGTCCCAGTATAGGTCATAAACCCAGAGTCTCGATCGCCCCCCCGGTGGCCGGTCCCAGTATAGCTCATAAACCCAGAGTCTCGATCGCCCCCCGGTGGCCGGTCCCAGTATAGCTCATAAACCCAGAGTCTCGATCGCCCCCCGGTGGCCGGTCCCAGTATAGCTCATAAACCCAGAGTCTCGATCGCCCCCCGGTGGCCGGTCCCAGTATAGGTCATAAACCCAGAGTCTCGATCGCCCCCCGGTGGCCGGTCCCAGTATAGCTCATAAACCCAGAGTCTCGATCGCCCCCCGGTGGCCGGTCCCAGTATAGGTCATAAACCCAGAGTCTCGATCGCCCCCCGGTGGCCGGTCCCAGTATAGCTCATAAACCCAGAGTCTCGATCGCCCCCCGGTGGCCGGTCCCAGTATAGCTCATAAACCCAGAGTCTCGATCGCCCCCCGGTGGCCGGTCCCAGTATAGGTCATAAACCCAGAGTCTCGATCGCCCCCCCCGGTGGCCGGTCCCAGTATAGCTCATAAACCCAGAGTCTCGATCGCCCCCCGGTGGCCGGTCCCAGTATAGCTCATAAACCCAGAGTCTCGATCGCCCCCCGGTGGCCGGTCCCAGTATAGGTCATAAACCCAGAGTCTCGATCGCCCCCCGGTGGCCGGTCCCAGTATAGGTCATAAACCCAGAGTCTCGATCGCCCCCCCAATGGCCGGTCCCAGTATAGCTCATAAACCCAGTGTCTCGATCGCCCCCCGGTGGCCGGTCCCAGTATAGCTCATAAACCCAGAGTCTCGATCGCCCCCCGGTGGCCGGTCCCAGTATAGCTCATAAACCCAGAGTCTCGATCGCCCCCCGGTGGCCGGTCCCAGTATAGCTCATAAACCCAGAGTCTCGATCGCCCCCCAGTGGCCGGTCCCAGTATAGCTCATAAACCCAGAGTCTCGATCGCCCCCCGGTGGCCGGTCCCAGTATAGCTCATAAACCCAGAGTCTCGATCGCCCCCCGGTGGCCGGTCCCAGTATAGGTCATAAACCCAGAGTCTCGATCGCCCCCCCGGTGGCCGGTCCCAGTATAGCTCATAAACCCAGAGTCTCGATCGCCCCCCGGTGGCCGGTCCCAGTATAGCTCATAAACCCAGAGTCTCGATCGCCCCCCGGTGGCCGGTCCCAGTATAGCTCATAAACCCAGAGTCTCGATCGCCCCCCGGTGGCCGGTCCCAGTATAGGTCATAAACCCAGAGTCTCGATCGCCCCCCGGTGGCCGGTCCCAGTATAGCTCATAAACCCAGAGTCTCGATCGCCCCCCGGTGGCCGGTCCCAGTATAGGTCATAAACCCAGAGTCTCGATCGCCCCCCGGTGGCCGGTCCCAGTATAGCTCATAAACCCAGAGTCTCGATCGCCCCCCGGTGGCCGGTCCCAGTATAGCTCATAAACCCAGAGTCTCGATCGCCCCCCGGTGGCCGGTCCCAGTATAGGTCATAAAC
This sequence comes from Tiaroga cobitis, assembly GCA_030578255.1. Taxonomy (NCBI): domain Eukaryota; kingdom Metazoa; phylum Chordata; class Actinopteri; order Cypriniformes; family Leuciscidae; genus Tiaroga; species Tiaroga cobitis. The sequence goes on from CM060604.1 coordinate 1,705,596, forward strand.
CCAGAGTCTCGATCGCCCCCCCGGTGGCCGGTCCCAGTATAGCTCATAAACCCAGAGTCTCGATCGCCCCCCGGTGGCCGGTCCCAGTATAGCTCATAAACCCAGAGTCTCGATCGCCCCCCGGTGGCCGGTCCCAGTATAGGTCATAAACCCAGAGTCTCGATCGCCCCCCGGTGGCCGGTCCCAGTATAGGTCATAAACCCAGAGTCTCGATCGCCCCCCCAATGGCCGGTCCCAGTATAGCTCATAAACCCAGTGTCTCGATCGCCCCCCGGTGGCCGGTCCCAGTATAGCTCATAAACCCAGAGTCTCGATCGCCCCCCGGTGGCCGGTCCCAGTATAGCTCATAAACCCAGAGTCTCGATCGCCCCCCGGTGGCCGGTCCCAGTATAGCTCATAAACCCAGAGTCTCGATCGCCCCCCGGTGGCCGGTCCCAGTATAGCTCATAAACCCAGTGTCTCGATCGCCCCCCGGTGGCCGGTCCCAGTATAGCTCATAAACCCAGAGTCTCGATCGCCCCCCCAGTGGCCGGTCCCAGTATAGCTCATAAACCCAGAGTCTCGATCGCCCCCCGGTGGCCGGTCCCAGTATAGCTCATAAACCCAGAGTCTCGATCGCCCCCCGGTGGCCGGTCCCAGTATAGCTCATAAACCCAGAGTCTCGATCGCCCCCCGGTGGCCGGTCCCAGTATAGCTCATAAACCCAGAGTCTCGATCGCCCCCCTGGTGGCTGGTCCCAGTATAGGTCATAAACCCAGAGTCTCGATCGCCCCCCGGTGGCCGGTCCCAGTATAGCTCATAAACCCAGTGTCTCGATCGCCCCCCGGTGGCCGGTCCCAGTATAGCTCATAAGCCCCGCCTCCCAGTGTTACTCAACGAGTACTTACTCAGCGAGACCAACTAAACGGTTAAATCACACTTCAAATATCGTTTTTCCAAAGACAGTTTCTGTCATTTACTGTAGTTTTTATCACGCTGATGTAATTTCAAGTGTTTGTTTTTAAAATAAGTTTGTTTTTAGTTAGTTATTTGATGCGGTGGTGTGACGTCATGATTGACAGCTGTGATTGACAGGTTCTCTGAGCGAAGTAGTCACTGAAGCACCAACAGACTTTTTTTCGGGTTCTTCGGAGGACTGAGGAGATCGGAGCTTTAAATTTAATATCTAAATTTCTATAATTAATTTTTAAAAAGTGCAGGAGCGCGTGCTTGCGATTGATTCAGCGAGAGTGGGGGAGGGGCCTTGATTTCGCGGCTTTACTTCCTGCTCACGACTGCGCAGGTCTGGTCCCGAGATCGCTTCTGCGCGGACTCAAGACCCAAGATGTCAGCGCTAGGGCTGGGATAAACGATTATTTTTTAAACGATTAATCTAGCGATTATTTTTCCGATGCATCGATTAATCTAACGATTCAATTTTCCTGTCCGATTCGATTTCGATTCGATTCTGTTATCGATTATCTCCCCATTAATTGACTAATACCAATTTATACATGTTCATTTATATATATCTGAATGAAAAAAACATGAATTCCTTAACATTGCAATACATGTTTATTGCTCTTAAAATTCCAAAATAAAAAAATATACAAGTGCAAAGTAATGCATTCTTAGTCAGAGGTAGCATTCAATAAAACTTTGAAGCCTTGAAAACACATAGGCCTAGCTTACTAAAAAATAGTGCATCTTGTAATTCTTCTTTCAGATGAAAATAACAACTTGATGTCTAGCATTCAATAAAAAAAAATTCTATAAATATTTTTGAGTCTTCATTTTCTTTTCTGACATAGCCTACTCCAGTTCTTGTTAAAACACACCAGACATGCAAATTCTGTGCATTTTGGGCACTTTTTGAGTGAAATCATATTTATTTTGTCCATCAAAAGTGTGCTTTCACTTTAATTGAGAGCAGTGCTGCAAAAAAAATACTCTGCGCCGAAACCCGCGCTTCACTGCTGCTCACGCGCTGCTCCGGCTCCCGGTGTGAATGCACTCATTGATTAACATGCACGCCGGGAAAAACCCCCGCACTGCTCATGCTTGCGGTGTGAAACGGCCGTAATTCACGAGGTTCCCTACATGTGCGTTCCGTGTGCACGTGTGATGCTAATGTTGCGCGATGTTAATCATGCGGCGTCCGAGTGCATTTGACCGGCATAAAATCGGAATGTGTCAGACTGACCGGCCGGTCATGGCCGATCACGTGAAAATCGTCCAATTCCGGTCACCAGCCGATCAATCGGTGCATCTCTACTTTAGAGGAACGAATGCACTTTGCACCTTGCACTTTGAAAGTCTGAGGAGCCACTCGTGTTGCTACTACTCTCCAGCGCCGCCATCTTTGTTTTGGGTCTGACGAATCGACGCGCATATTTTGCGTCGACGTATTTTTTGCGTCGACTTAATCGATGACGTCGACGCGTTGTCCCAGCCCTAGTCAGCGCCATATCGGGACACTGGCGGCTTCAGTTCTCACCAAATGGAAGAGAGCGAAGGGGCGTCGTCCATATTTTTTTACAGTCTATGGGTGAAGCAGTCACAGCCGTGTTTTAACGTGAATAAAACACAGCTATTGACCAATCAGAATCAAGGACTGGAACTAACCGTTTTATAATTGTGCATAATCGGCTGAGAAATGTCATATGGTGCATCTCTTCTGACAAGCACAGTATAAGCTCAGGTCACCTTTAGTAGCGACGACCTCCACCAGCAGGAGGCGCAGGCTGCGGGAGCGGGCGTCCCGTACGGGGAGCAGGCGAAGCATTAGCAGACGAGCACAACAGCGCAGAAAACACAACTCCTCATCGGGACTCATCAGACACGCGTGCAGCGGGAACGCACGAGGATCTTCCTCCAGCCTGGACACACACACACACACAGAGAGAGACGGTCTATTACATTATAACTATCATGACAATGAAGCAGTAATTCATATCTATATCATATATGCAATCAATATGCAAAACAATCAAGCCAATAAATCATAAATCAAAAAATTGAAATAGCAAAAAAAAAGAAATTATGTTTACTTTATTTTATTTTTCATTCTAAATATATTTAATTTTAATATATTCTATATTATAATATAGATTTTATGTCTTCTGCTTTGGCAATGTGCAAAACAATCATGCCAATAAAGCACTCTGAAAAAATTAAACTGCAAGAGAAAGAAAATAATATCTTGTTTAATTTATTTAGTGATACAACATTCAATGCAATCACACCATTAAAGCCTTTAAAATGTAGAAAAAGTGAGAGATCACATCAGAAGGTGAAATCATATATGAAGGGGAAATATTACAAAAATAGACGGACAGATGAGAGGAAGAAAAAGAGGCAACAGAAGACGTCTGTCCACTCAGCTAATGAGCTGTGCAGATCGATCGCTGAGACACACACACTCACGGCAGGCAGATATGCTCATTACTGCATCCACATCCATCACACACACACACACACACACACACAGGCGGACACACAAACACAGGCGGACACACACACACACACGGGCAAACACACACACGGTGGGCAGATATGCTCAATGTTGCAACCACATCCATCACACACACACACACACACACAATCTTACACACACACACAGGTGGGCACACACACACGTGCAAACACACACGCTGGGCAGATATGCTCAATACTGCAAACACATCCATCACACACACACACAATCTTACACACACACACACGTGCAAACACACACACGACAGGCAGATATGCTCATTATTACTATATCTACATCCATCGCACACACTGAGAGAGAAAGAGTGTGTAATGGAATAATGCAGACAAGTGTGTAAGTGTGTGTGATGTTTTGTGTAAAACAAAGGGTCACATTACAGGCTGGAGTTTTAAATATTATTCAATCAAACTAAAAAACTTTAATCTCCAGAGTGTGTGTGTGTGTGTGTGTGTGTGTGTGTGTGTGTGTGTGTGTGTGTGTGTGTGTGTGCGTGCGTGTGTGTGTGTGTGTGTGTGTGTGTTGAGAGAGAGAGTGAGTGTGTGTGTGTGAGTGAGTGAATGAGTGAGTGAATGTGTGTGTGAGTGAGTGAATGAGTGAGTGAATGTGTGAGTGAATGTGTGTGTGAGTGAGTGAATGAGTGAGTGAATGAATGAGTGAATGAGTGTGTGAGTGAGTGAATGAGTGAGTGAATGAGTGTGTGAGTGAATGAGTGAGTGAATGAGTGTGTGAGTGAATGAGTGAGTGAATGTGTGTGTGAGTGAGTGAATGAGTGAGTGAATGTGTGAGTGAATGTGTGAGTGAATGAGTGAGTGAATCTGTGTGTGAGTGAGTGAGTGAATGAGTGTGTGAGTGAATGTGTGAGTGAATGTGTGTGTGTGTGTGTGAGTGAGTGAATGAGTGAGTGAATGAGTGAGTGAATGTGTGAGTGAATGAGTGAGTGAGTGAATGAGTGAGTGAATGAGTGACTGAAAGTGAATGTGTGAGTGAATGTGTGAGTGAGTGAGTGAGTGAATGTGTGTGTGAGTGAGTGAATGAGTGAGTGAATGAGTGTGTGTGTGTGAATGTGTGAGTGAATGAGTGAGTGAGTGAGTGAATGTGTGAGTGAATGTGTGAGTGAATGAGTGAGTGAATGTGTGAGTGAATGAGTGAGTGAATGAGTGAGTGAATGTGTGACTGAAAGTGAATGTGTGAGTGAGTGAGTGAGTGAATGTGTGTGTGAGTGAGTGAGTGAGTGAGTGAATGTGTGTGTGAGTGAGTGAATGAGTGAGTGAATGAGTGTGTGAGTGAATGAGTGAGTGAATGTGTGAGTGAGTGAGTGAGTGAATGAGTGAGTGAATGTGTGAGTGAATGTGTAAGTGAATGTGTGAGTGAATGAGTGAGTGAATGAGTGAGTGAATGTGTGAGTGAATTAGTGAGTGAATGTGTGAGTGAATGAGTGAGTGAATGAGTGAGTGAGTGAATGAGTGAGTGAATGTGTGAGTGAATGAATGAGTGAGTGAATGTGTGAGTGAATGTGTGAGTGAATGTGTGAGTGAATGAGTGAGTGAATGAGTGAGTGAATGAGTGAGTGAATGAGTGAGTGAATGTGTGAGTGAATGAGTGAGTGAATGTGTGAGTGAATGTGTGAGTGAGTGAGTGAATGAGTGGGTGAATGAGTTTGTGAGTGAGTGAGTGAGTGAGTGAATGTGTGAGTGAATGTGTGAGTGAATGTGTGTGTGAATGAGTGAGTGAATGAGTGAGTGCATGTGTGAGTGAATGAGTGAGTGAATGTGTGAGTGAATGAGTGAGTGAATGAGTGAGTGAATGAGTGTGTGAATGTGTGAGTGAATGTGTGAGTGAATGAGTGAGTGAGTGTGTGAGTGAGTGAGTGAATGAGTGAGTGAATGTGTGAGTGAATGTGTGAGTGAATGTGTGTGTGAGTGAGTGAGTGAGTGAGTGAGTGAGTGAGTGAGTGTGTGAGTGAGTGAGTGAGTGAATGAGTGAGTGAATGTGTGAGTGAGTGTGTGAGTGAGTGAGTGAATGAGTGAGTGAATGAGTGTGTGAATGTGTGAGTGAATGTGTGAGTGAGTGAGTGAGTGAGTGTGTGAGTGAGTGAGTGAATGAGTGAGTGAATGTGTGAGTGAATGTGTGAGTGAATGTGTGCGTGAATGAGTGAGTGAATGAGTGAGTGAATGAGTGAATGTGTGCGTGAATGAGTGAGTGAATGTGTGCGTGAATGAGTGAGTGAATGTGTGAGTGAGTGTGTGAGTGAATGTGTGAGTAAATGTGTGAGTGAGTGAGTGAGTGAATGAGTGAGTGAATGAGTGAGTGTGTGTGAGTGAGTGAATGAGTGTGTGTGAGTGAGTAAATGTGTGAGTGAGTGAATGAATGAGTGAGTGAATGAGTGAGTGAATGAGTGAGTGAATGAGTGAGTGAATGAGTGAGTGAATGTGTGAGTGAATGAGTGAGTGAATGTGTGAGTGAATGAGTGAGTGAATGTGTGAGTGAATGAGTGAGTGAGTGTGTGAGTGAATGTGTGAGTAAATGTGTGAGTGAGTGAGTGAATGAGTGAGTGAATGAGTGTGTGTGAGTGAGTGAATGTGTGAGTGAATGTGTGTGTGAGTGAGTGAATGAGTGAGTGAATGAGTGTGTGAATGTGTGAGTGAATGAGTGAGTGAATGAGTGAGTGAATGAGTGTGTGAATGTGTGAGTGAATGTGTGAGTGAATGTGTGAGTGAATGAGTGAGTGAATGAGTGAGTGAGTGTGTGAATGAGTGAGTGAATGTGTGAGTGAATGTGTGCGTGAATGAGTGAGTGAATGTGTGCGTGAATGAGTGAGTGAATGTGTGAGTAAATGTGTGAGTGAGTGAGTGAATGAGTGAGTGAATGAGTGTGTGTGAGTGAGTGAATGAGTGAGTGAGTGAATGTGTGAGTGAATGTGTGAGTGAATGAGTGAGTGAATGTGTGAGTGAATGTGAGTAAATGTGTGTGTGAGTGAGTGAATGAGTGAGTGAATGAGTGTGTGTGAGTGAGTGAATGTGTGAGTGAATGTGTGGGTGAGTGAGTGAATGAGTGAGTGAATGAGTGTGTGAATGTGTGAGTGAATGAGTGAGTGAATGAGTGAGTGAATGAGTGAGTGAATGAGTGTGTGAATGTGTGAGTGAATGTGTGAGTGAATGAGTGAGTGAATGAGTGAGTGAATGAGTGAGTGAATGAATGAGTGTGTGAATGAGTGAGTGAATGTGTGAGTGAATGTGTGCGTGAATGAGTGAGTGAGTGAGTCAATGTGTGAGTGAATGAGTGTGTGAGTGAGTGAGTGAGTGAGTGAATGTGTGAGTGAGTGAGAGTGAGTGTGTGCCCAGAGAATGCGCTTCATTTAGGGATTTTCTGGACTATTTTTCAGGTTTGAAACTTCGAGTGAACGTGACATCCATGTCTTCATAGATTTAAACATCTCTCGATGTTATTCATGAGGCATTTAATCGCCGCTGAAAGAGGAAGCAGAAGATGAATCTCTTAACATGCGACTCGGTCCATAAACTCAGACATAAACCAGAGCTTCAACTATTGCGTCGGACTTATTTTAGTGTCCAAGAAACACTCTGTTTAATGTGGAGCGAGAATGAAGCAAACACAGGGTGTCTACAGACATAAACAAGTTACATTTAACACTTTTTAAGACCTTCTTAATGCCACTTAGAATGAATTTTAAGAACAAACCTGTGATGGAAATCATTATATGTAATATTTAATGTTTAACCTTAATTTAATATTAACTACTTGTTTATTGAACTAAAATCATTGTTACATTTGCAATGGTGAGAATATTCAGCAAAATAGCTCCCGTCATGTTATGTTACTTAACTATATCATATGTTATAAATAAAAAACTCAACATTTTGACTTTTTACCTCAGTGTCTCTTCTGTGAGTTTATGTGTGCTGTTATGCTCATTTGTTTTGTTAAATCACTATAAACTCTCTCACAGAGACAGGCGAGTCTCAACAGCGCTACCAGAAATACATTATCATAATCAATCGCTGTTTATGTAATAAAATCAGAATCATTCTCGGGATTCGATGCTTCGCCGGTTATTTGATGGACATTGGGTTCGTCAGACTGGAGGAATATTAGCGGTAATGTGACCAGAAACATTGAAGACCCATCGAATCTGAATTTAAGACATTTTAATACTCGTTAAGGCCTTTTATTAGGAAAACTATATTTAAGACATTTTAAGACTTTTTAAGGCCTTTTATTAGGAAAACTATATTTAAGACATTTTAAGACTTTTTAGGGCCTTTTATTAGGAAAACTATATTTAAGACATTTTAAGACTTTTTAGGGCCTTTTATTAGGAAAACTATATTTAAGACATTTTAAGACTTTTTAAGGCCTTTTATTAGGAAAACTATATTTAAGACATTTTAAGACTTTTTAAGGCCTTTTATTAGGAAAACTATATTTAAGACATTTTAAGACTTTTTAGGGCCTTTTATTAGGAAAACTATATTTAAGACATTTTAAGACTTTTTAGGGCCTTTTATTAGGAAAACTATATTTAAGACATTTTAAGACTTTTTAAGGCCTTTTATTAGGAAAACTATATTTAAGACATTTTAAGACTTTTTAAGGCCTTTATTAGGAAAACTATATTTAAGACATTTTAAGACTTTTTAGGGCCTTTTATTAGGAAAACTGTATTTAAGACATTTTAAGACTTTTTAGGGCCTTTTATTAGGAAAACTATATTTAAGACATTTTAAGACTTTTTAAGGCCTTTTATTAGGAAAACTATATTTAAGACATTTTAAGACTTTTTAGGGCCTTTTATTAGGAAAACTGTATTTAAGACATTTTAAGACTTTTTAAGGCCTTTTATTAGGAAAACTATATTTAAGACATTAAGACTTTTTAAGGACCCTGAAATAAAGTACAGAAAATGATTTCTTTCTTTCTTTGATTTTCAAATATGCACTATATTACATACTCATGTTACTTTAACTTAACCTGTCCGTCAATATTGTTTGAGTAAATCCGTCATGAACACAAGTTATTGAACCACCGTTTAAACGTTTATAGTAAAAAAAATTACATAATTATGTCATTAAAAAGTTAGTACTGTAACGTTATTGTTATGAAAACTGCGCAATGCGCAATTCAAATGTATACAGATCAGTTGTTATTATAATTTTTACCTTTAATATAAAAATTTACCCTGTATAGTTTACAACATTAGTTCAAAAAGATTTTTTTCCTCCAGAAAAACTATTAAATATAAATATATATATATATATATATATATATATATATATATATATATATTAGGGGTGGAACGGTACACAGAAGTCACGGTTCGGTTCATCCCTCGGTTCAGACATCACGGTTCGGTACGATTTCGGTGCAATGGAGGGAAAAGCAAAACAAAAATGCAGAAGGCATTGTATTTTTTAAATAAGTTTTATTAATAAAGGCATAGAACCAGTTTATTTGTAGTCACTGTCAATAGTTTTATATAATTAGTTTATTAATTAAATTAATAAAAAGACAAAAAGACCTTGCGATATGTTTAGTAATTGTACCTGAATTAATTTAAAATTATTTTGCTATATTTCAGATCAAAACATTTGTTTTCCTTAATTTTAATTAACATTATTAATTAACAATGTAACATTATTCTCATCTGAATTATAAATAATTGATTTCTGTATAAAATAATACTACCATTAAAAACACATTCGATCACATTTAATCAATGTAGAATGTGTGAGATTAGCGCTCCGAGGACAAGAAATGAAAACCAATGCAATATGACGAATGTCCAAAAGATGATCTGTATGAACAAAATGACGGAGTATTTTTTTTATGTTTCCACTGTTCGATCGTGCCCGCACCTTTCTCTCTCACACACACACACACACACACACACACACACACACAGTTCGATCGCACCCGCGCCTCTCTCTTTCTCCAGCATTGCAATCTTGACATTGCAGCCTGTTTATTATGCGGTCACACCAAACACGAATAGAGCGTCAAATTCGCGTCTAGTTCGACGCTAGTCTAAAGCGAATAGGACGCGCGTATAAAGCCAACGTTTGAAGTGAACGCGCATTCAGAGCTAAGCCGATGGTACAGATTATGTGTCCCTAAAGAACCCGCGTATCTAACACTAGTTCCGCATTACATTAATTAATTTGCACGCGAGTTTTATTATTTTTTTATACCGTGTATTCTCCGTGTAAATTCGTGCACCGAACCGTGACGCCCGTACCATTTCGGTTCAATACGAATACATGTACCGTTCCACCCCTAATATATATATATTTATAGGGGTGAACCCTTTAGGTTGATTGTGACACTTTTTGCCATTGAGATTACAGGGGGAAAGTGTCCCAAACAACCTAAATTCACCCTATTTACATAAATATAATACATATAAATCTCCAAATGAACCGAGATTGGAATTGAACTGCAAGTTTGTAAATCGAATAGTGAAATTTGAGTTAATTCCCTGCCCTAATGTTTCATGATTTTGAGATTTGCAATAGATAATCATGCATGCTGTAAACAAACCAGTGAACAGAATTTGCCGGTTCACCTTCCTCAATGTAGTGTGTGTGTCGAGTGTTGCGCGTCTCACCGTGTGTTAGCAGCTTTGAGGTCGCAGAAGTGTGTGTGGAGGGTCTTGACCGTGTCGTTGCACACCAGGTTGACCACGTCCACCTCGGAGAGACGCATGCGCAGCTGTTTGGTCATTTCCCAGAAGTCCTCCGACAGCATCTGGTACAGCTGGCCCTCATCTCGGCTCAGCGGGACGTACCACGACAGAATGTAGTCCCGGTAGCTGTAGTCAAACACTGCCAACAAAGAGAGACTTCTTACAGGTTTATATACACATTTCTTTTACTGATATTCACAACCATATTCAAAATCATAATTTTTCAGACAAAATGCTCATCATTTTGCAAATTGCCATCATCCTTAAACATGCCTAAAATATTTTAATAGACTAAAATTGTATGCAATTTCGGTCAGAATGAATGGACTACAATGAATGATGTTTTTATGTGTAATATATATATATATATATATATATACACTGTATAAATATACTGTGTATGTATATATACTTATATATACGCATAATATTATAATATTTTGTAAAAATATAATGCATATATATATATATATACACACACACTTACTATTTTTACAAAATTACAAAATATAAAAATATACTTAAGATATATTTTAAGATTTTTAAAAATATGATACATATATATATATATATATACATACATATACATATACACTTCATATTTTTACAAAATATTAAAATACTTTTTATATAGAATTATATGAATTATATGAGAAGAGAAGAGAGGCTGCGAGAGGAAGATATTCTGATTCAAGATTATTAAAACAATAATGATGTGCACCGATAAATCATTTATACCGTAATAAACACTGCAATATTCCACTGGGGGGGGGGGGAATTGCATTGTAAATTTTGCATTTATGATGACTTTAAATTAGAGTTGTTCCGATACCATTTTCTTAAACAATATCTAGTTATGTTCGCTAGCTTTGCAAAACGCTGCAAATCGGAGATCAATTCTTCTTCGCTGCTCTAAACAGTGGTTGCTTGTGGCGACACAGGAAGTTGTGCTGTTGCACAAGCAACCACTGTTTAGAGCAGCGAAGAAGAAAACGCGCGCGCGCGATAGCAGTGTGTCCGCTGTTTAGCAGTATTTCAGACTGGACCAACCAGCCAGGAAAACGGCGACATGTCTCGTACGCCATACTGCAATTTCGAGGGGTGGAACAAGTATTAGCAACTTCAACACAAGTAACTTTTACCCGCAGAACATGATTACACAAAGGCAAGGGCAGAGAAGAATGAGCCGCGCCAGAATCAACAATCTCTGAAAGCTTCATTCAAACAAAGAGAAACGTTTTCAAAAGACAGCCAACGAGCGATAAATATAACCGATGACATGTGTTGAGTTTATTGTTCTGGATGACCAGCCGCGGTCAAAACTGAAATGCCGTTTATTTAACAAAATTGTTTATGGAATTTAAATTATAAAGAGATTATTTCTTATATTATTCATATATCTATATATATATATTTATATATCTAGATTCCTAGATTTATTTGTTGCACTTTTTTTACGCAGTTATATTGTAAAACTAAAATACCTTTTTCAGTTTACAGTATTAGATGTGTGGTTTCATTTTAAGTTCTTTTTCACTTAAGAAAGATAAATAATATATTGCTGTGAAATGTATGTCAGATAATAAAAATACTCTAGTTCACTGTATGTATTTGTTCATGTTTAATTAAGGGATAAGTCTGAAACACGCCATTAAATAATTCTATCAATTCATACAATGCTAGTATGAATTGCAGCTGTATAGATCCTGTACACACTCCAGTATCGGATCAGTACTCGGTATCGGCCGATACCCTGAGTCCAGGTATCGGAATCGGTATCGGGAAGGGAAAAAGGGTATCGGAACATCTCTACTTTAAATCTGAAAAAAAAAAAACACACAAACCACTTCTCAAACACTTTGAGACGCCATACACACACACACACACACAACGGCAGATGGCATGAATGTGATGCCACTACCAGAGGATTACCAACGACTGCAGACTACAGTCCTCTTATGACGCTCGAATCCTGCACCCAACGCAGCCACACACACACACACACACACACACACGAACAGATCGAGAGTGACAGTGACACCCTTTGTGCAGCAGTTTCTGAACGCTCGGTTTGCAGGCATTTTTGCTCCCGGCTGAGGAGAACTATTTATAGTCACAGTGACCTCATAAAATGTGCTGACTTTCCCCCAGCTGAGCAACAGGAAGTGATGCGTAACCCGTTCCCATGCCGTTTCCTTCAGGCGTCTTCCTCTTATCAAGTGACACGGCAGAAAATACGCAAGACTGAGAACTCGAATAATTCTGTCACACCGTCGACTTCAAGAAAAACGATTTATAGTAAATAAAAAAAGAATTAAAAAAAATTGAAATTAATAAAATACTAAAATATACTATGTATATATATTATAATTAGAAATATAATATAAAAATAAAATAAATATAACATATACAAATAAAGTAATAAATAAATAAAATAAATAAAAAGCTGCAAAGATGCTAGATAGTTCGTAAAAATGTATTATAAATCAGATTACATAGGAATTATATGGTAATAGTGAATATTTCTAAGATTTCAGATTGAAGGACTAACCGGAGGAAAACGTACCAAAATGTAAGTCGATATTCCCTGATTATATTCCTCCAGTGACCAAACATCACGATTGGGTCACTGAGTTTGAGAACCAGATCAGTCCGATTGTGAATCACTAAGAACTGCATTGTGAACCGAATCAACCGATTCACTTAAAAGATCAGACTCAATTTGATTCGAACAATGATTCATTTTTGAATGAACTACTACACTTTTCAGCATGAGGTTCAAGTGATTCTTGCTTTGGCAAACATCACTAATGAGGATGAAATTACAACTAATTTACTTAATTCATAAATGTGACACCCAGCTGTGCTCAGATACAGGAGGGAGTGTCAGACTCTTCGGTTCTCTGAGTCAGAATGAAAGATCAAAAACGGCTTCAGTGAGTTTCATTCATTCGGTTTAACAAGACCTGTGATTCATGAGTCACTGAAACCTGCGATGCTGTGAAGCTCGATGCTGTTTTATACACTCATCCTGTCAGGAGAGCGCGAATGTGACGGGCACACATTACTCAGGTGCTCTTTTGACTTGGACTAGTATGCAGTCACCTAGCAACCACCCAAAAACGCCTAGCAACGCCCTAGCAACCACCTAGAACACCCTAGCAACTGCACAGCAACACTTTTAAAACCTCTGAGAACTTGAGGGTGGGCTCTTTTGACTTGGACTAGTATGCAGTCACCTAGCAACCACCCAAAAACGCCTAGGAACGCCCTAGCAACCACCTAGAACACCCTAGCGACTGCACAGCAACACATTTAAAACCTCTGAGAACTTAAGGGTGGGCTCTTTTGACTTGGACTAGTATTAAATTACCTAGCAACCACTCTGAACAGCCTAAAATCCTTAGAAACTGCCTAGCAACACCCTAGCAACCACGAGAACAGCCTAGCGACTGCACAGCAACACATTTAAAACCTCTGAGAACTTAAGGGTGGGCTCTTTTGACTTGGACTAGTATTAAATTACCTAGCAACCACTCTGAACAGCCTAAAATCCTTAACTGCCTAGCAACACCCTAGCAATCACCGAAAACACCCTAGCGAAGCGACTGCACAGCAACACATTTAAAACCTCTGAGAACTTAAGGGTGGGCTCTTTTGACTTGGACTAGTATTAAATTACCTAGCAACCACTCTGAACAGCCTAAAATCCTTAGAAACTGCCTACCAACATCCTAGCAACCTCCGAGAACACCCTAGCGACTGCACAGCAACACATTTAAAACCTCTGAGAACTTAAGGGTGGGCTCTTTTGACTTGGACTAGTATTAAATTACCTAGCAACCACTCTGAACAGCCTAAAATCCTTAGAAAATACCTAGTAACACCCTAGCAACCACATAGAACACCCTAGCAATTGTCTGTATTTTCACATAAAGCTATTGAATGACTAGATTTGGAATGTAATACATGAGACATATGGACTACTTTTATGGTGAGATTTTCTCCTGGTGAACAATAAAACAGCCAAAAAAGCACAGACATTTGAACAAAACTAGTTATCATTCTAGTCTTAACGCCACATATCGCAGACCAGGGTAATTATCATTAACTAAAACTATTTTTTTTAAATGTGTAAATTAAAATAAAGCTGAAATCAAATAAAAAATCAATTAGTTGAAAAACTTAAACTAAACGAAAATCATAAATGTTGCCTTGTTGACAAAAAACTGAAATAAGATTGTTTGGAAGCTCTAAAATGATTAACTGGAAATAAATAAAAACTAAAATGAACTAAAAGTGAAATAAAAATAAATGAAACAAATAGCAATATTTAAAAATAATAATAATGATAAAAAATTGAAGGAAAAAACTATTCAAAATATGAATATACAATTATAATAAAATTTTAATAAAATGTTCAATAACACCTTAATATCGCACCTCATTTAAGACATGAAAATTAAATGAGTTATAAATCTTCCTGACCTATAAAAAAAGCTGACCTTTAAACTTGAGTATAACTCTCCACGTTTTACACTGAATAATAACGCCCATCATAAGACTGCTATTGTGGTTTCGCTGATCATGGACTAAACAACCATGAACTAAATCTCAATAAATAAATAAATAAATAAATAATGAGACAGTTGAGTCATTCAGGTTGTTCACAGGAAGCACAGCTTTGCTATAAATACAACATGAGAGAAACAGTGTATTTAATTATTTAAAGCTCGAATCAATGTGGTCCAGAAAACAACAAACCACAACAGCCGTAGCTAAAGCATCCTTTTTCATTCTCTTTCGGTCCGTTTATCAGATTCCGACAGCACATACGAGTCAAACTGGATGCCAGACACCCAGTTTGTTTACGCCGCGTGACGTTAGTGCTGATGAGATTTTGTCATCTGTGCGTAAAAATAAAGAGGCATCCAGCAGGGAGTCTGATAACAACCCGCGTTTGCACTGCAGACGTATTCATTATCACATCATCACCAAAACATGCTGGAGAGTCTGATTCACACTCAACAGAGAATCATTACTGCAGTATATATAGTGTGTAAAATATTCTGAATGCATGGAATCTGTATTGACATAATACAGTACATTCGGCTCTAAAGGTGAAACTTGAAAAATTAGAATATGGTGCAAAAGTTCATTTATTTCAGTAATTCAACTTAAAAAGTGAAACTAATATATTAATAATAATAATGGATGTAATGAGTCTATATAATAATTATATAGACTCATTACATGCAAAGTGAGATATTTCAAGCCTTTATTTGTTATACTTTTGATGATTATGGATCACAGCTTATGAAAACCCCAAAGTCAAAATTAGAATATTGTGAAAAGGTTTTCATAAGCTGTAATCCATAATCATCAAAATTATAACAAATAAAGGCTTGAAATATCTCACTTTGCATGTAATGATATGATGTAATGCATCTATATAATGGATGTAATGCATCTATATAATATATTAGTTTCACCTTTTAAGTTGAATTACTGAAATGAATTAACTTTTGCACCATATTCTAATTTTTTGAGTTTTACCTGTAATAGAGCTACGGTTTCCCACAATGCAATGCTCTCAACTTCTCCTTTCTATGTGTATGTGTTAAATGGAGCTGTTGGAAATATCAACTATGGCTTCTGACTCATTTGAATGACAATCACAATCATGGTCGTGATATATTCTCTGCCAATAGCTCGCTTGATTACACATAGGAATGTCTTCCATTCTCTGGCTCAACAGGAAGTGTGGGTCATGAAAAACTGATTTACATCATCGGTGTCGACTGATCTTGGGTCAGTAATGTGGTTAAGCAGCTAATTAGTAAATCAGACAAACGTGATCAGAGGACGATATTAAACTGTGGAACACACATCTACATTGTGTGAAGGGAAACAACTTTGAAACCGCCTAGCAACACCCTAGTAACCACCTAGAACATCCTAGCAACACACTTCAATCCTCTCACAACTTCAGGGTTGGGCTCTTTTAACTTGGACTAGTATTTTGTCACCTAGAAACCACCCAGAACACCCCAGAATCATTAGAAAGTGCATAGCAATGCCCTGGCAACCACCTAGAACACACTATAAACCGCATAGCAAAACATTTAAAACTGGATACTGCATACTAGTCCTTGACTTGGACTAGTATGCAGTCACCAAGTAACCACCCAGAACACCATGAAATCGTTAAAAGCTACCTAGCAGTGTCCTAGAACACCCTAGAAACTGCGTAGCAACAAATTTAAAACCTCTAAAAACTTGAGGGTGGGCTATTTTCAGAATCATTAGAAACGACCAAGCAACACCTTAGAAACCACCTAGAACACCCTAGCAACTGCATAGCAACACGTTAAACCCTCTAAGAACTTGAGGATTGGCCCTTTTGACTTGGACTTGAATGCAGTCTCCTAGAAACCACCAATAACAATCCAGAATTATTAGAAAACGCCAAGCAACACCTTAGCAACCCCCTAGAACTCCCTAGCAACTGCATAGCAACACATTTAAAACCTCTGAGAACTTGTGGGTGGGCCCTTTTGACTTGGACTAGTATGTAGTCACCTAGCAACCACCCAGAAATCATAAAAAGCTACATAGCAACGTCCTAGCAACCACCTAAAACACCCTAGCAACTGCATTGCATCATTTAAAACCTCTAGAATTTGAGGGTGGGCTCTTTTGACTTAAACTGCTATGCAGTCACCTTGCAACCACCCAGAACACCCTGAAATTGTTAAAAGCTACATAGCAACGCCCTAGCAACCACCTAGAACACCATAGCAACACATTTAAAACCTCTGAGAACTTGAGGGTTGGCTCTTTTGACGTGGTTGATTTTGCAATCACTAAGAACACACGATCACTAGCAACACTAGCAGTTTGTGAGCAGCAGAAGACTGGACACTGCGCGTGTATTGGAGTGAAACACCCTACAGTCAGTATGAAGGACCCTCTGTGACGGAGACCCCGCCGGGTCCGGTGCTCACCAGCGCTGTGCGTCAGCTCTGTGTTGGTAACAGGGTCTCCAGTGTAACGAGCTTTAAGCGGATCAAACCGTGTAAGCAAGCTCATTATTATAATCATGATCTCATTCGCCCACACGATTCATTACGAGCCTTTCAGAAACACCCGCGGAGTGAGGCTGAATTCCTCATTCATGTTAACGCTATTAGCTGTCATGTACAAGCAGCAGTTTCTGGTCATGTGATCAGACAGAGGTCCTCGAAACATGGTCTAAGAGAGTGTGACATTTATAAAGTGCTGGTATGGGACTCTTTTGGTACCTCACGATTCGATTCAAAACTATTCTTGAGGTCACAATTCGATTCAAAACGATTCTTGAGGTAACAATTCGATTCAAAACGATTCTTGAGGTCACGATTCGATTCAAAACGATTCTTGAGGTCACGATTCGATTCAAAACGATTCTTGAGGTAACAATTCGATTCAAAACGATTCTTGAGGTCAGGATTTGTTTCAAAACGATTCTTGAGGTCACGATTCGATTCAAAACGATTCTTGAGGTCATGATTCGATTCCAAAAACCATTCTTGAGGTCACGATTTGATTCAAAAAACGATTCTTGAGTTCACGATTCGATTCAAATCGCACTGCTGATTTATCTACGAAAAACAAAAAGGCACCAAACAGAAAAAAGGAGAAGAAAATAATAATAACTTTGTAAAAAAAATATACAGAAGGCCCACAGAGGCCATGCATTATGTTTCGGTCTCGTTTCTTGTAATATTGATAAATGTCATCTTAAAGGGTTAGTTCACCCAAAAATGAAAATTAAGTCATTAATTACTCACCCCCATGCTGTACCAACCCCGTAAGACCTTCGTTCGTCTTCGGAACACAAATGAAGATATTTTTGATTAAATCTGAGAGCTGGATCACTCCTCCATAGGCTCCCTAAGGGAATGAATCCTGACGGTCCAGAAAGTCATTAAAGAAAATGTTTAAATATTCCATGTCGCAACAGTGGCTCAATTATAAGTTTATCAAGCGACGAGAATACTTTTTGTGCGGAAAAACAAACAAAAATAACGACTTTATTCGACTATTCCTTTTCTTCCTTGTGGGCCTGAAACGAGACTTCAAGAGATTTCCACGACGCATGCGCGAGAACTGAGATGAGGACGTTCTTCTTCGACTCCTTCTTGTTACCGGCTGCTCACCGCTTAGAAGTATTACCGCCACCTACCGTATAAGATGACGTGTTGGAAGCGCAAAACTTTCTGTTTACAAGCAGAGGAAGACGCGCGCTGTACATACGCTTTTCAATTCGACACTTAATGTGCTGTAGGTCTCGCTATATTATATGCAATGGTTAAAAAGTGTGCATTTCCAGGATGTCCGAATCGTGAGAAACCAACCAGAGTACGTAAAAGTGCTTCAATGTTGCAAAATGAATGGCTTACCTTTTTCAATCTCCCATTTAATGATCTTGAGCGACTGAAGCTATGGCTGCTGGCTATTCAGCGGGATGTTAATTTACCACTGAAAGTCGTCAAACATATGAGGTTGTGCAGTGAACATTTTACACCTGACGACTTCAAGCCAGTTGAAAAAAACAGTCGACGATTACTGAAATCAACTGCTGTGCCAAACTTGGTTATACAGAACAACAATGGTTATACAGAACAACAATGTAAATGTAAGCGGCATGTGGTGTTTGTTAAAATAACAATAACTTACCTTTATATTAGTTATGTTAAGTTTGTTTACACGTATATATATAGCTTCAGTCGCTCAAGATCATTAAATGGGAGATTAAAAAAGGTAAGCCCTTCATTTTGCAACATTGAAGCACTTTTACGTACTCTGGTTGGTTTCTCACGATTCGGACATCCTGGAAATGCACACTTTTTAACCATTGCATATAATATAGCGAGACCTACAGCACATTAAGTGTCGAATTGAAAAGCGTATGTACAGCGCGCGTCTTCCTCTACTTGTAAACAGAAAGTTTTGCGCTTCCAACACGTCATCTTATACGGTAGGTGGCGGTAATACTTCTAAGCGGTGAGCAGCCGGTAACAAGAAGGAGTCGAAGAAGAACGTCCTCATCTCAGTTCTCGCGCATGCGTCGTGGAAATCTCTTGAAGTCTCGTTTCAGGCCTACAAGGAAGAAAAGGAATAGTTGAATAAAGTCGTTATTTTTGTTTGTTTTTTCGCACAAAAAGTATTCTCGTCGCTTGATAAACTTATAGTTGAGCCACTGTTAAGACATGGAATATTTAAACATTTTCTTTAATGACTTTCTGGACCGTCCGGTGTCATTCCTTTAGGGAGCCTATGTAGCAGTCATGAACCTCTCAGATTTAATCATAAATATCTTCATTTGTGTTCCGAAGATGAACGAAGGCATTACGGGGTTGGTACAGCATGGGGGTGAGTAATTAATGACTTAATTTTCATTTTTGGGTGAACTAACCCTTTAACAAAAACAGAATAAAATAAGAGTATTGTTTACAAATAAACTGCTAAAAATGACTTTCATCCTAATTGTTTCCAAATATATAAAACATTGTATATGTATATATATATATATATATATATATATATATATATATATATATATATATATATATATATATATATATATATATATATATATATAAAACATTGTATATATATATATATATATATATATATATATATATATAAAATATTGTATATACATTATAAATAAATTAAATAGTGCTGTCAAATCGATTACTTGCGATGTTATACATCACACATATTATACTATATTTACAGACTTTTATGTTAGATGCGATTAATGGATTTGACAGCACTTAAATAAAAGAAAATGTGAATTATAATAAACACATGAAACAATTAACTACTAAGTAAATATAGAAAATTACAGTAATATGAAAATGTAAAAATAGAAAGTATCATTAGCTCAGTATATGAACAATAGTTGGAAAGTTGGAAAACAATGGCAAGTTCCCACCATAACAGAAAAACAAACGTGTGTGTGTGTGTGTGTGTGTGTGTGTGGACGTGAAAGACATGTTTGATAGATGCAGTTAGTGGTTTGTGTTATAATGTCATTCCACCCACACACTCCAACAGAGAGACAGATAATAAGACAAACAGGAAAATGACAGCGACTGTTTTCTCAAGCTTATAGCAAAGCAAAACAGCGACACGAGAGACAGAGAGAGAGATTATAACCATAATTACACACACAATAATGGCGACCGGCATCCTAGAGCTTTATTATTTTTATTTTTAGCACAGACAGTATCTGGACACTAAAGTCGCACTTACAAATATGTGAATGTGTTTGCATTAGAAATATATTATTAACAATAATAATAAATTGTATGCATTTAAATATTATTATTATTTTTATATAAATAACATATACATATATATATATATATATATATATATATCAAATGTGATTTATAAACAATATAAACTGCTATATTGCAGTCTATATATATATATATATATATATATATATATATATATATATATATTAGGACTGTCAAGCAATTACATTTTTTAAATCTAATTAATTTCATGATGTTCTGATAAATTTATCGAAATTTATCGCAAATTATTAGTACATCACATTTGGCTGAGAAATTACCCTTAAAAGATCATTTAAAGTCATTATTGTGTTACATGTGAAAATCATCAAATATACATTACAAAAAGTAGCTTTAGAAAAATAATTTATAAAATATAAAATTTTAGGCTGCAACAGCCATCATTTTTTTTCATTATATTTGCAGACCAAAACCGTTTGATTACCAACAAAATATCTTCAAAATATCTTCTTTTATGTTCCGCAAAAGAAAGAAAGTCATACAGGTTTGAAACGACACGAGTGTGAGTAAATATAAAACAGACATTTTCATTTTTAGGCAAACCACACACAAAATAAGAATGTTTTTTCTATTTCATGAAATGATACTCTAAATAAGAAACTGCCAGTAGGTGGCGGTAAATCTCTAAATGAGGAAGTCATTGAATCATTCATTCGACTCAGACGTTTAAACGGCTGATTCATTCAGGAATGAAGTAAATGACTCTCTTTGCAAATCATTGGTTCACTCAATTGATGGTTCACTCAATTGATTTGTTCAAACGGCTGATTCATTAAGGAATGAAGTAAATGACTCTCTTTGCAAATCATTGGTTCACTCAATTGATGGTTCACTCAATTGATTTGTTCAAACGGCTGATTCATTCAGGAATGAAATAAATGACTCTCTTTGTGAATCATTGGTTCACTCAATTGATTCATTCAAATGGCTGATTCATTCTGGAATTAAGTAAATGACTCTCTATGAATCATTGGTTCACCCAATTTATTTATTCAAACAGCTGATTCATTCGGTATGAGGTAAATGACTCTCTTTATAAATCATTGGTTCACCCGATTGATTCATTCAAACGGCTGATTCATTCAGGAATGAAGTTAATGACTCTCTTTATGAATCATTGGTTCACCCGATTGATTCGTTCAAACGGCTGATTCATTCGGTATGAGGTAAATGACTCTCTTTATAAATCATTGGTTCACCCGATTGATTCATTCAAACGGCTGATTCATTCAGGAATGAAGTTAATGACTCTCTTTATGAATCATTGGTTCACCCGATTGATTCATTCAAACGGCTGATTCATTCAGGAATGAAGTTAATGACTCTCTTTATGAATCATTGGTTCACCCGATTGATTCGTTCAAACGGCTGATTCATTCAGAAATTAAGTAAATGACTCTTTATGAATCATTGGTTCATCCGATTGATTCGCTCAAACGGCTGATTCATTCAGGAATTAAGTAAATGACTCTCTTTATGAATCATTGGTTCATCCGATTGATTCGCTCAAACGGCTGATTCATTCAGGAATTAAGTAAATGATTCTCTTTATGAATCATTGGTTCATTCGATTGATTCGCTCAAAGCACAGATTCCTCAGAAGCGAAACACCGCTGTGAGACGCACAACAGTTCTGCTCTGGCTTTATAGGTAATATTATCGTTGGCAAAACTAAGCAAAAACACAACATTGTGTCTAAAATATAATACAATATAAACTTCTTATTTATTGAGCTGTTCTTTAAAATCAATATCACATTCGCAATCCTGCTATTCAGGACAAGACCAGCACTGGTGTGATATTACTGAACTATAGGCCAATCATATTACATAAATATGAGACAAAAGGGGCATTTTTGGCCCTGATACCTTTAATTTTAGGGGCATATTATGGCATTCAGACTTGATTTGATATTTTAATATCTGATTCTAATGCAATGACATTCAGAAATGTTAAGTCTATAATCGGCTCACTTTTGAGACTGCTGTAGGACTCGAACCGAGATCGGCTCCTGGACTCTAAAGCTCAGAGGTTTAGCAGAGAAATGCAGTCCGAGCGCAGGAACACAGAGGTCTTGTGACCGACAGAGGTCAAAGGTGAGGAAAACACCTCTGACGCTGATGTGTGCTGAGCAATATTCACCTCTAAACAACAATAACATGGACTATTTAAAGGAACAGTAACCTCAAAATAAAAACGGTTGTCATGACAAATCTCTCTTTTTTCCATTTAAACACAAAAGGAGATATATCTCATGAACTATGAACGCACATAGCGACTACATAGTGCTCAAAAAACATTTTCTTCTGCAGTTATTTAATAGATTTGTGTGAGGAACAGACTGAAATTGTGTTTCACAATATATAAATCTATAATAAATCTTTCCCTCCACAGCAGATCTCAAATCTCATGTAAACTTCACATGTTTAAGGTACAATATGTAAGATTTTTATAATAAAATAGACAAAAATCACAAATATTTCCTGCAGTTGTGTACTTACAATATCAAATATATTAATAATTAAATATTGTAGCTTTAAGAGACACAATAACAAATGGTGTTTGTTTGGTGTCACTGACATCAAACTTGGCACAACATCAAATTCAATATATATATTGAGTTTTAACAAAAGACATAGACATGCACATTAACACAAATGATCATTGGACTTGGGGAATAATTACATGGCTGAGTAATTTCTCAAGAAATATTATTTAAAAACAAAAAAATGTAAGTGCATATATTTGATTTATTAATGAAATTTGAATGAGTATCATGAGTATCAAATATTATCTTCAGGCTTTTAAAGAAGAAAAAAATCTCTTAATCATCATTACATTGCATTATATGGTTTAAAACTACAGAGCTTTGATCATAAAAATAAGCATTAAATATCATCTTACTAAGACATTATTGGCAGATATTGATATTTATATGCATTTTATGGAAGTATCTGCTAAACTGTTATAAAGATCTCATTGATTTACATTTAAAGCATCAGAATTTCATAATTTCTGTCCATATAAATATCAGGATCTGCACTAAATTGCATATTTTTGCTCAGTTTGGGCCTCTGAATAAAACTGAGATGTTTTTTCATAATATATGAGCCATAAAAGCCAAATGGACAAAATATGATACTCTAAAAATAGTTTGCGTTTGTGTGTTTTTTTTTTTGTTATGTTAATATTTAATAGCGTTTGGGCTTTTATAGTATTTCTTCTTTTTTTGTAGCTTGATTTTACAGTTAATAAATGATCAGCTGAATATTCTTCAAAAAAATATCACCTTTTGTGATCAAAGGTGTGTAAATGATGACAAAATTGTAATTTTTGTGTAAAGAAACAGATTTCCTTTTGCATTTACACATGATACTTTGTTTAAAAGGCACTTTGCCATTATGGGATGTTAAATTATTCAACTGAATGTTGGTCAGAGAAAACCTGCTCACAATGACTGGAAGACTAAACATCTCCACCTTTAATAATCAGAGTATTATATATATATTATATACACACACACACACAGGTGAAACTCGAAAAATGTGAATATCGTGCAAAAGTTCATTTCTTTCAGTAATTCAACTTAAAAGGTGAAACTAATATATTATATAGACTCATTACATGCAAAGTGAGATATTTCAAGTGTTTATTTGTTATAATTTTGATGATTATGGATTATGAAAACCTTTTCACAATTTTCTACTTTTGACTTTGGGGTTTTCATAAGCTGTGATCCATAATCATCAAAATTATACCAAATTTCACCCTCATGACGTCCTAGTTTCACCCTAGATGAGGATTTCATCATCAGCAAAGATAAGCGCTTGTGTTTTTCAGTCTAGCATCATTGCGACACACAGGACTGATATCTCCCATCATCCTCTGCCAGACTGACACGCTTTACTAGGCTATTAAACCACTAAACTGACTGTCCCAAAGCACAGTGTGTTGAAAAGAGTGTGTCAGACGTCCCCGGTGTGGATCCGTGCTCATTATAACAGCTAATATTACCCACAATCCACTGCGCTTTGGAGGAGGAACTACAAAAACGAGTAAAAAAGTGTTTAAAAACTACAAACATGGCGGATATGCGCGACTGACGGTGAGAGGTTTAGATAAAGGTTTGAGTGACTAATCAAAGTTTAACATGATATAAAAATATGTATTTAATATTTTCCGTGTTATATCTGCAATAACAATGTGGACTTTTATAAAGATCCGTTCGGCCATTAACTTTTCAATGCATCTTTATATGAGGAGAGTCTCGTCATGAAAGACCCGCGACTGCATTTGCATTTCTCTCCGATACAGTGGGAAATTAAATTAAATAAAACGTGAAGGATTTAATCTTTGATAAGATGATTGACAGGCCAGTTTACTGTGATTAGATGATTGACAGGCCAGTTTACTGTGATTAGATGATTGACAGGCCAGTTTACCTGACAGGATGAGACAGAGAGCAACCGTTAAAGACTCAATTGAATGACGTGATAGTTTGTCCCAAAGCTTGTGTACTCTTCTGATACACACTCAGAAGTATCTACTTTTTCTTCACAAAAAGAGTTCATACTTTTAGGGCGTAGTGTAAGTGTGTGAATTGAGATGCAGCACAAGTCATTCATTCATTCAAAGATTCGTTCAAACGGATGATTCATTCAGGAATGGATCATTGAATGATTGTTTTGTTCAAATACGCTGATTCATTCAGGAATGAATCATTCATTCATTCAAAGATTCGTTCAAACGGATGATTCATTCAGGAATGGAATAATTGAATCATTGATTTGTTCAAATACGCTGATTCATTCAGGAATGAATCATTAAATCATTGATTCGTTCAAATACGCTTGAGTCATTGATTCGTTCAAAGATGCTGATTCATTCAGGAATTCAGTTGCTCTTAAAATCATTGATTCATTGAGTCATTGATTCGTTCAAAGATGCTGATTCATTCAGGAATTCAGTTGCTCTTAAAATGCAAGTCACAAGATTAACTGTAGTATAAAATCAGTATCACATTTTTCAGTTGTGCTGATATTCAGGAAAAACACACTTGCTCTGGTCAAATGGCTAAAATCCCAAAGCTTGTGTGCTCTTCTGCTACACACTCAGGAGGATCTACTTTTTCTTCACTAAATGAGTACTTTTCAGGAGTAGTGTAAACTGAGACGCAGCACAAGACTCCTCCTCACCTTCTTTAAGGGCTTTATCCACATTGAGAGAAACGACGACCCTCCTGGTCTGGGCCGAGTCCAGCAGAGGAACACAGAACCGGCCCTGCGGATCCAAGAACACCATCAGTCCCTCATGACAAACACACACGAGCTGCAGTTACAACAGTGCACATATATACTGTGCAAACCCATTCAGTGCCAGTATCAGAACAGCTGGAGATCGACAGCACAATCACAGCATAAAGGATGTGGGTTTTCTGTGTAATATTTACCTTTGGATATACTGAATCTTTATAGTTCAATATTTGTGTTCTTGTTTTGTTTACTGTGTGAGTGAGTGAACCACAATAAACCTGGCTATTTATTTTATTTTATGTATTATTTATTTATAAATAAAAATGTAATAATTTATTTCAAATTAAATTAAAATCTATACATTAATATTTTTTTGTTTATTATTTTATTTTAATATATGAATATATGAATATATGAATATATATATATATATATATATATATATTTATATATATATATATATATATATATATATATATATACACACAATAGAACTATGTGTCAGTGTGTGTGTGTGTGTGTATATATATATATATATATAAATATATAGACACACACTAGCGTTACATTTATGATTATGATCATGCTTTTATTCATGCCACTTCATCTGTTGCAGTATCTGCATCATCTATCTATCTATCTATCTATCTATATCTATCTATCTATCTATCTATCTATCTGTCTGTCTGTCTATCTATCTATCTGTCTGTCTGTCTGTCTGTCTATCTATCTGTCCATCAATCTATCTGTCTGTCTGTCTATCTTTCCATCCATCCATCTATCTATTTATCTTTCATCCATCAATCTATCCATTCATTCATCCATCCATCTATCTATCTTTTGTTCCATCTATCTATTCATCCATGTATCTATCCATCCATTTATCTTTCATCCATCTATCTATCCATTCATTCATCCATCTATCTATCTTTTGTTCCATCCATCTATCTGTCTGTCTATCTTTCCATCCATCCATCTATCTATTTATCTTTCACCCATCTATCTATCCATTCATTCATTCATTCATTCATTCATCCATCTATCTATCTTTTGTTCCATCTATCTATCCATCTAATCACATTATTTGAATCAATCACAGTGAAAGTGTGGATTGTTGTTTGTCTGTAGATGTTAGTGTAGAGATGTTGTGATGTGACATCATCATCATCCTCCTTACCATTAACTTATTGAATAGATCCGCGAGCTTCGATGACTGTCTCTTAGTGGTGTCGAATCTGCTGATCTTCAAGGGGCTTTTCCTCACCAGCAGCCCGAAACTCCCCAGCAGAAAACACAACAGGGCGAAGGACACGTAAATAAAGAGTTTGAGGAAAAACGAGGTGAGAGTGAGTTCTCCGGAGCCGAGCTGGAAGAGCAGGAGCACCGCAACCGAGATACCGACGACCAGAGACGGGTAGACGAGGACCGCAGACCCGCTGCTGGAGCTGGAGCTTCGGCCATCAGGACGCATGATGCTGCTGATGATGGGAATGATGGGAATGCTGGGAATGACATGTCCTCACGTGCGCACAGCAATAGACAGGTCGCATGCTCGAGTCCACACTCATCACAATGTGTGCATTCAATACACACAAGATGATCCGGAGCCGCTTAACACTAGAAATACACGTGCAACTGTTGCATTTAAACGGTTTTAAAATGACAGCAAGAGCACCTGAAATTATGATCGGTCAGATCAGTTCACCGAGCGGGCTCAGCTTAAAAGGCTGCTAATTCAAATCCTACATACATGTTCCCATCAAGTGGACACACAAAGGCCGTCAAAAACAAATATCATCATCCAAATATATCAAAACATCTCGAGGAGCGTTTAGCTCCGATGACGTGAATACAAACAACGGAGAGGCATCATCGCGCGACGGCTTTAACTCTAAAGCCTTAAGGGTGAGATAAAGATGTAAACACTCTGAAGTACTATCATTATATCCACCGCGATTTGTCCAAAATGTGCGAAATAAATAACTTATTGTCAATCCATCGCAATCTCAGTCCTGCTTAGATCCCCAGCTGCCTCTCGAGTGGCGAATCTGCGAGTTATACTATGGAAAAGGGGTTTTGAATGAATATTAATTACGCAACGTGACGTATGCTGAATAGCGCGGAATGATTGGCCGTTGGTGCGTAGGCGGTAGCCTGTTGGCGAATGAGCGGGTAAGAATTGCCTTATGAATAATAATTAGGCACTTGACTAGAAGCTAGCGGAA
This sequence comes from Tiaroga cobitis, assembly GCA_030578255.1. Classification (NCBI taxonomy): domain Eukaryota; kingdom Metazoa; phylum Chordata; class Actinopteri; order Cypriniformes; family Leuciscidae; genus Tiaroga; species Tiaroga cobitis. The sequence goes on from CM060604.1 coordinate 1,733,621, forward strand.
GGTTACCAAGCAACGTCAGCATTATCTGATTAATATTCATAAGACAGGTCTTTGCCGTAGTAGGATATGAATGAAACAGCGACTATGGAAACTCGAATAGGCCACAAATCACACACAATGGATCCAAACAAAACTGAAATGTCTTAAACTGAAATTTTTATATTTTTATATAATTTTTATAAATCCATGACCCAGACTGGTCATAACATACTTTGTGTCTGTTTATTGGACACACCGATACATGATAAGAAAAAACTCATAGTAAAATCTTTAAAATTATTATTTTAACATACGAAAAAAGATTAAGTACTTTCAATATGAATACTTTTCAATATAAATCTGAAAAGAAAACTGTGGTACTTTTTACAAGTGTTATGTTTACTTAAAAAATGCTTACATTAATACTTACTTATTGTGGTAATAAAGTAAATTATGCATAATTACATGATGCAACTAAACCAAACCAACTTAACAACTTGCAACTTAACCATATAGACTATAGTAAGTGCTGTTAATTAATATTAGCCTACTCAACTCACGTCAAACTATATGTTTGCTAAAGACTTAAATAAAAGGTCTTTTGCGCCACCTTCTGTCCATCTTGAACAGTATTCATCACCAACTTAAAAGAAAACAAGTCTACTGTACAATACATAATATAATAAATAAATAACACATCAAATGTTTGTTTAAATAATTTATGTCTAAAAATATATAGATCTAAAATAGTTTTAAATATAAAAAAATAGCAGAGTCTACACCACAACTGTAACAATAACGGATTTTTTCCCGCTGATGAACGATAAACATTGACAGCCAATCAGAATCCATCATGCTTTAAAGAGCGCGAAAACTGCAGCTCACGCTAATAATAAACAGAACGATCGTCGTCAATGTGTTCAAAGTTTATTCAAAGTCAAGTCTTCAAAAATATAAACTAAAACCTTAAGAGAAACTCATCATTAAAATCATTTTATAATCAAATACATAAATTAGCAAAGAGGTGAAAATAAATTTGAAAATATTATGTGAAATGAATAACATTAACCCGTGAGCTCATTGAAGTTCACAGACAGACCGGCAGGGGGCGAGAGAGCTCACAGTTTGCCGTTGTCAAACGCTGCTGTAAAAGCACATAATACAGAATAAGAGTCGCCGAGTAAATCACAATAAAAACATCATATACTGGGTAGAATGTGAAAGAACAAATGTAGTAGTAAAATAACAAAAAACTTTGAGTCTTCAGAAAATATTTTATTGTGAAATAAATGAGTACAAAGTCAAACCCTGGACTAAAGGAAAATAGATAATCTATATATAATGTTCTAATTCTATAATGTTATAGAAATTAAACAAATAATAACAATACAACGCCTTACATTCAAAACAGCACACATCTTGACAGAGAGGACACACTAGCCATTTTACAGTCATCATAAAATAAAACTAAAATAAATGTGTAAAGACAGAAACAACAGATGGAGAAAAGGAATGAAATTACATAATAAAAGCTCATATTTTACTAAAAATATAAATCTTTGACCTCAGGTCAAATGTCAGTGAAAATGTGCAAATTGGTTTATCCAACAACATAATTTCATCAACTCAAAAATAGAGGCAGTGCAGCAAAAATAGGTTTTCTTGACATTTATCTGAGCCTATGGCGCACACTAAGGCATAAAATCAGTGTTTCCTGTATCTGATGTTGTGTTTCCAGATATTCTAGTGCATCATCATCATCATCATCATCATCATCAGGCATACGGAGGTCGAAGCGACTCGAACGGCAGAAGCCGAGCTCTTCATCATACACTCGACCCGAGACCAGGAGCCGTTGTTCGGCTGCGCTTCGATCCCCAGCGTCTTACACAACACATTATACACATCCACTGTTCGCATGGGGCCGGCGCGGAAGTTCGTCTTGAAGTCTGGAGAGAGAGAGAGAGAGAGAGAGAGAGAAACAGTAAAGTAAATACAGTAAAGTGTAATTTATTCCTGTGATCAAAGCTGTATTTTCAGCATCATTACTCCAGTCTTCAGTGTCACATGATCCTTCAGAAATCACTCTAATACGAGGATTTATGATTATTATCACAGTTGTGCTGATGCATATTTCTGTGGAAACTGTGATACAGATTCTTTGATGAATCGAAAGTACAAAATTGATCTGAAATAGACTCTTTTGTAACATTATAAACGTCTCACTTTTGATCAATTTAATGCATCCTTGCTGAATAAAAATTAATTTCCTCCAAAAAAAAGTAAACGTTTTCATGGTTAAATTATAAATAAATAAAAAGGTTATTAAAAATAAATGGTAAATATATTTTTTATATTTTAAATTAATACTTCTATTTTATATTTTAAATATTTGAATTGTATTTAAATTATTTTATATATTAATTAAATACATCAATAACAGTTTTTATCATTAACAATATTATTATACAGAGTATTTACTGTCACTTTTGATCAATTTAATGCATCCTTGCTGAATAAAAGTATTAATTTCTTCCAAAAAATAAATGGTAGTGTATATTATTTATATTTAAAAATTTCAATAAAAATACTATTTATTTAGTGCTATCAAATCGATTAATCGCGATTAATTGCATCTAACATAAAAGTTTGTGTTAAACACAAACTTTTATGTAAATAAAATAAATGCTATAATAATATTAAATTAAAATAATTAATATAAAAGTATTTATTTAAAACAAAATATAAAAAATAGTGCTGTCAAATCGATTAATCACTATTAATCGCATAAATGTTTGTTTATATAATAGACGCACACACACACACACACACATATATATATATGATGGCACTATTTTTTTTAAATAAATACTTTTATATTTTAATTATTTTAATTTAATTGTATTATTGCATTTATTTACAAAAATTTTTTTTTTAAATACAGTATTATTAATTATTGATGAACTTCACCTGGTCCTTGTGCCAAAAAGAATCCCCTCATGTCCACAAACTGGTTGTCGTACCCGTGCCATCCGTGCTGCCATCCCTCCGCTTCTCTCGTGCCGTTCTTCCAGAAGGGCAGTTTGGCTTTACTCTGCGGAGACAGGCAGAAATCAGTGTGTGGGTGTGTGTGTTCTCTCTCCAGCTCAGGGTCATGGAGGGGCGTTGATGTTTTGGTAGTGATGGAATGACGCATCAGTGAGATGATCTGTTATATCAGGCAAGCACACAAGAGGAAGACTGTTGTTTCTGGGTGAAATGGGGCTTTATATGCAAGACTGAATCATTCATGACTGAAGACATTCCTGCCAGAGGTCGTATTGTGCAAAAGCAACATAAAACCCTCTGGTGCTCTCGGACCGAAAACATTTTTTTTTTTTTTTTTCTTCATCGGATTGGTACGAAACTTGGTAAAGGTTTTCGCACTTGCTGTGTAAACACAAAAAATCATGGATATGATTCGAACAGGTTTTAAAGGTCCCGTTCTTCATGTTTTTCTGAAGCTTTGATTGTGTTTACAGTGCAATATAACATGTGTTCATGTTTCGCGTGTAAAAAACAGTATTTTTCACACAATTTACTTATCTGTATACTACGGAGCCCCCCTAGTCCCACTTTGTCAAAAAAATTTATTATAACTATCTCGTGGCCTCAAGATAGTATCTCTATCTTGAGGCCACGAGATACTATATTGAGGCCACGAGATACTATCTTGAGGCCACGAGATACTATCTTGAGGCCACGAGATACTATATTGAGGCCACGATATACTATATTGAGGCCACGAGATACTATATTGAGGCCACGAGATACTATATTGAGGCCACAAGATACTATATTGAGGCCACGAGATACTATATTGAGGCCACGAGATACTATCTTGAGGCCACGAGATACTATATTGAGGCCACAAGATAATATATTGAGGCCACGAGATACTATATTGAGGCCACGAGATACTATATTGAGGCCACGAGATACTATATTGAGGCCACAAGATACTATATTGAGGCCACGAGATACTATATTGAGGCCACGAGATACTATATTGAGGCCACAAGATACTATATTGAGGCCACGAGATACTATATTGAGGCCACGAGATACTATATTGAGGCCACGAGATACTATATTGAGGCCACGAGATACTATATTGAGGCCACGAGATACTATATTGAGGCCACGATATACTATCTTGAGGCCACGAGATAGTTATAATAAATTTTTTTGACAAAGTGGGACTAGGGGGGCTCTGTAGTATACCGCTGTTTTCACTGTCCAAAAAGCGGCCCGATGACTTCCTTGTTCTATGAAGTCCCTCCTTCAGAAATACGTAACGCGTTCTGATTGTGCCAGCGGTTCCTGTGTTGTGATTGGACAGCAGCTTATCGCACGTTGCCCGGAAAGGTCACGCCTCTTACCATAAATTGGAGATGCATGCGCTGATTGTTATTGTAAAAATGTCCAACATATTACCTTATCAATTTGAGCCGGAATCTGACCCGGAGAACATAGATGATCAATTAGAACCTGTTCAAACACGACTTTTGCAGGATGTTTCACAGTGGTGAGCTGTTTATTTGGTAGTTGTCATACTTTTAATTGGTTGAATTGTAATGTTAAATGTTACTAAGCGTTATAAAAGCTTGTGGTATATGGTTTTGTCCGTCTGTCGAATTAACAATGGTGTTGTTGAATTTTTAAAATAAGGAACGGATGGTGAAAGTTGAATAGCGCAGAAGTTAAGCACAAATAAGTCAAGTCTCCTTCATTTATACAGAGCTGTTAACGATATAGACTGTTTCACAGCAGCTTTACAGTGACAACAGGAGATTACAGTAACAGAGAGTGTTTAGGCTTTACAGCAGCTCTAGAATAAAGTTATTGTCCAGATAAAGTTAGTTTTGATTGATTCACTTCACTATAGTGACACTATAGCATAGATATCTACATCTCCATTTGGTTAAATCATAAAACAAGCCCAGAGAGGACAGAAGGCTGTGTCTGACCTCGGTGATGAACCAGCCGGGCTCGGCCACGAGCGTCAGCGTCGACACGAACCGCCCGTTCCTGTAGTGGAAGCGCTGCGGGATCTCCTGCTTCTTATACACATCCATGTTGTTCACTGCGCTCAGGTTCTGATAGATCTGAGGTAACACACACACACACACACACGCACACACACACAGACGCACACACACACACACACACAGACACACACACACACACACACACACACAGACACACACACACACACACACACACAGACGCACACACACACACACACACACACACGCACATGCACACACAGACACACACGCACACAGAGACACACACACACAGTTGTTTAAGCCACTGAAGCTCATAATAAACACCAAAATGTTTTGAGCTCTTGTATTTCACATTATTTTGAATAGTGATTTCAAAAATATTATATAATATTATATTAATGAAATTCCACCTTGTATAAATATTTTATTATTTAAATAATATAATATTTTTTTTCCCACTGTAGTAATGAGAATGATATTTTTTTGAGAGTTGTGTAATATTATATTATTTTATATTTTTTATATATCTGAGTTACACACACACACACACACACACAAAGTCGGTTTAAGCCACTGAAGCTCATACTAAACACCAAAATGTTTTGAGCTCTTGTATTCGCTTGTTAGTTTGTTTGTTTTAAGCAAGGGCTGTTTTGGGCCTTGCCGTCACTGGTAAACATGAGTGTGATGTAAAGCACCGACAGGCTGAGCGCACCTCCTCAAACTTGTCCTGTTTGGGCCACAGATTGACCACCGGCCCCCTGTCCATCATCTTAATAACGTGTGACATGTCAATGAAGTTCTCCAGTTCGATAACTTTCTCCATCCACTCGAGCTCCGTCATGCCGTGATCCGAGAACAGCACCACGTTCACATCGTCTCTCATGTTCTTCTCCTGACGAACAAACAAATGTGTTTCAGATGTCAAGTTGTTCTTCCATTCTCTCACCCCTTGTTAAAAATACCTTGATTTTCTGGTGGAGTGCCTGGAGGGCCTGATCCAGGGAGCGAACGGCCCGCTGTAGTTCAGGAGAGCCAGGGCCAAAGTGATGCCCTTCCACATCAATCTTCTCATAGTAAATAGCAGCCATGTCTGCTTTATTGCTCCTGTTGGAAACATTCAAACCAAATCATCAGTTAATAACAAACACACTTAAAGTCTGATGTTTGATGCGTTGAAAACAGGAAGATAAGGCGGGGCATATTGAATGGCTCCTCCCCCTTTTCAAATTAGCCAATAGCGTTAAGTTTTCCTCACAGACTGCAAGTCGTGGGGTTCTAAGCATAGATATCCATAATAAAGGCTAGAAGTCTTACGGCGGAGTCTCTATCGTCATCACCGGCGGCCATCTTGTCACAGGCAAGCTTTCTGGCGGGCTCTGTGGTGCCTGATGTAAGATGAGTGATCAGCACGAACACAAATACTCTTATCTCGCTGAAATCTTGACGGATTTACAAGCGGTTTGGTTTCTTACAAACGTTATTAACGTGGCTATAAATCTGGGTGATTATTTATTGATACACTTATTATTCATAAGTGTGCAGTGTCATAACTACATCTCTGACGTTTATAACAAACCAAACCGTTTGGAAATCGGTAGAAAATTGAGCAAGTTATGGCTATTTAAAAAGTACATGCACCATTAAAACACAATGTTACGAGTGAGCGAGCTGCCTGTGGCAAGATGGCCGCCAGGTGCGGACGTCGACCTCCATTGGCCAGCAGCGCGGACGAGACATCTAGCCTTTATTATGGATATCTATGGTTCTAAGCATGCGTCAAAACCGCCGCCATCTTGGAACAGGGGTCTTGTCATAGGAAGTAGCTCTAGGTAACGCTGCTATGCAACGTATGGATGTTCACACGAACAAAATCTGAACTAGGAAGAATGTTTTGTTTTTTTTGTTTGTTTGTTTTTTCTCTGGACTCAATGATAAATACATGTCTGACCATTCGAACGAACCAAAAAAACTAGAAAATCGCATTCATGTCGATTTATGGTGATTTTATCTCCGTTAGACCTTTGCCTACATTGACGCTGATGCATTAAAGAGGAGGGGCTTCCCTGTTCCATGATTGGCGCATTCGTTCCAATGAACTGCCGTAGCCAAGGCGACATCTAGTGTATATATCTATGGACAACACCACTGAAGTGAGTCTGAGCGCTGATGAAACGTTGGATTCAATAGTAGAGATGTGAATAAATTCTAGCCTTTTCATTCTTAACCAGCGTACAGTTGAAAAACGCTATAAAACTCGAGTGTTTGAGCACCCGAACACACATCTGACACACATATTGCTCCACCACTGTCAATGGTCGCTTCGGCCAGGTGGTGTTTATAGCAAATTGGGCAGAGCTTTAGATTCTAGAGAGCATTTGATTGGACAGAAGCTGAAGTCCATTGTTTTGGAACACACCAGCTTATTCATAACCTTAAGGCTAACATATTCATACTAAAAGCTAAAAAAAAAACGTATGCCTTGCTGTTGTTTCAGGCTCTACTAGGTTTTCCTGCTTGAATGTTGATTTTTTTCCTCATATTCTCCATTGTTGCTGTGCTCTGATTGGTCGGCTGGATTAGTGTGCTGTGATTGGTCGAGCGCTTCGAGTGTGTTTGGGAAATGTCCCGCCCCTTTCCATAACCACCAGTTTAACACACTACCAACTAACTCAACCAGGCCCCGCCCCTTTATTCTGCGCATTAATTATTATAATGAGGAATATTGTGACGTGTTCGTTCCCGGGAGAAACTCAAGACTACAATGGAGGCGTTTCAGGAGTTCAGAAACACTGACACTGATATAGAGAAGAACCCATGATCAAACTGCAACATTACACACTGAAGAGAGATAAAGATGGAGAAAAAAGCATGATAGGTCGTCTTGTGCTCTTACTTTAACATATTGAGAGCGTTCTCCATGGAGTCGGTCAGGTTCTTCTCTGAAGGATTGTACACGTATTCCTCACAGAACGAAGGTCTGACTCCAAGAATCGTCACTTCACAACCTGAACGGACAGAAACACACATAATAATATGTTGATAATATGCATACTAATGTGTTAATATGCATTTGAGAGAGATCAAAGAGAGATCTTTTGAAAGCTTCGCTTGAAAACGTTGCAAGCTTGTTGTGATGTAAAGCAGCAACAGGAGCAGCTTTTAAACGAGAAACACTGAACACTACAAGGTTGCTTTGTTGATTTTTTTGTGTGAAATGTGGTAAAAGTGTGTTTTTTTTATTGAAGGTTTATGTTTAATTGCACAAAAAAAGCCCTGGAATTGATATTGCACTATGTTCAACTTTTGGTCTCTTGCCTGAGTTTATTCATGGCACATACAAGAGAAATAGTGTTGACATTGAGGGGAGTGTTCATTTATTCACTGTGTCCCCTCGGTTATAACTGTGGCCTGAGATGCCTTGTACAGTGGAAAAATCTTTTATGAATTTATTTCCTCAGCATATTATTATTAGATCATATTGTTGATTGTTATGGCCATTTTTTGAACAGTGAAAATAATAATAAAAGAGTTTTTGAACTTTAATGTCACTAATGCTGATTATTCATTGATTTGTTTGAATTTAAATATGTAAAACAGTTTTTCAGCAGGGAAATTAAAATTGGGACCAGGGTTCTGAAAATGAACTAAAACTATACGTATAAATATATGTTTGGTTTTAGTTAATTTGAATAACCCTGGTCCCACATTGTACTCTATTGATGGCATACTGACCTGGCCAGTAGTACATGTAGACTCTCTTCCCCAGCTTCTGCATGGTGACCCACAGCGGCTCGGACCCGTCCCACCACAGGGGTAACCGGCTGTCCGGATTGGTTCCAATCAGGAATTCCTTCATGGTGTCCTTATCCCACATGTAATTCCCAGTCATCTGGTGCACCTCGCAGTAGCGTCCTGTAAATGAGGAGCGAAGCCGAGGTTATAGTGTATAAGTGAATAGTGCGTCATTTGGGACACAACTTCGATACAGAGCATATGATTAAAGAGCTTTCCATTGCTCATATAATTCATATCTCAGGAAACTTCAAGCATTATTTCGACTTAGTTTTAAAATAATCATGTTTAACAGCAGAATTCATGGTGAAAAACTACATTACCCATAATGCTGTACAGAAAATCCCACCAATCAGAGAGTCGGAAAAAGTTCAACGAGCCTAAAGAGCTTTTTAGCTTCGCCCACTCCCATGATGCACTGCAAATTACATAATCAAGTCAGTCTCTGTATACTCTCAAATAGTTAAATATTTGAATCTATATGCATATTGTGCGATAAACTTGAAATAGACTGTTTTTATTCAGTGTTTTTAAATTAGTTTTGTTTTTCTACATCGTTTTTAATTCGATTATGTCATTCGCAATGCTTCATGGGATTGTAGTTCTTCTCACTGAAGCTGTTAAGCACACAGTCTTTTTTCCCAGTTTCAAATACTTTTTTTTCAACAAATCAAAATGTTGTGATTCTCCTCGCAGACGAGTTTAAAATGCTTTAACAAAGACTATTTTGAAATCCCTATGGAAGAAATGGATGGAAAAAATAGGAGGTTTCAAGGGATCTGATTTAAAAAGACAAAAAATGTCCATAAACGAACACTAAAAGAAAGTCCACATCAGCCAAAACACGCTACAGCAACCACATAGCAAGGCTTTTGCATGAAATTTTAATTTCTAATTAGTTCAGAGATGTTAATGTAATGACCCTTGACTGCCTGCGCAGGACTGTCCAATGTTTAAGAGTCATTTTAATCTGAAGCGCTGACTCTACAGAAGTTCACAGTGCAAAGAGCAGGGTCAGCGCTTCCAAGAAATGCAAACATTAAACAAACAAACGCACTCTGTTAATAACACCAGACCGGCTATAAAACCATCAGAGCGTCGAGAACTTTTGGCCCAAAGTTACAACCCAAAGTAACATATTAACAAATCACAAATACTATATGATGCTCAACAAGTAGTCCATGCACGTTTAAATATGAATTATGAAGTTTTTTTTTTTGCTCAACAAGGCTGCATTTATGTGTACAAACATACAGCAAAAACAGTGAAATATTATTAGGATGTAAATCATCTGTTTTCTATGTGAATATATAGTAAAGTGTAATTTATTCCTGTGATCAAAGCTGAATTTTCAGCATCATTACTCCAGTCTTCAGTGTCACATGATCCTTCAGAAATCACTCTAATATGAGGATCTGATGCTCAAGAAACATTTATGATTATTATCAGTATTGAAAACAGTTCATATTTTTGTGGAAACGGATGATTTTTATTTGCTGCACTGAACGTTCAAAAGAACAGCATTTATTTGAACACTCAGTTTGATCAATATAATGCATCCTTGCTAAACAAAAGCGTTAAATTCTTTCAAACTAAATCTTACTTGTTTAATGGCATTGATGAATGTTATTCTAAGCGAGATTCATTGCACAGCTTTGCTCTCAGTAGTGTTTGGTTTATCTGTGAAAACTGGAGCTGATCTCCTGAAGCTTTGTGCGAGGGGAATGTGCTCAAACAAAACATCAGCAAAGCGTCGGCTGGGATTGTGAACGCCGCGGGTCAACGCGCGTGTGTGCTGGAGCTCAGCCCAAACAACTCAACATATGCCACTCCCATAACTAAATACACATTTTAAATAAAGCGATAAGCCCCATGAGGCCGTGTTTTACAGTGAATTTAGAACAGCTAGGGAGCGTGACTCGACGCGGAGTGCCTAACCCCTCAGCTGTTCTAAATTCACTGTAAAACACGGCTTCAAGGGGCTTATTGCTTTTATAAAACGGTTACTCCATAAAAATATTCATTTTAATATTTATTTTATTCATAAAGTAAACACCAGCAACGAAAAATATAACGTTATAATACATTTATTCCGCCGCCAAGCAATGTAGTTCCAAAGAGGTTGCTAAGCAACACATGCAGCAACAAAGCGTTACAAACCTGTCTATGGTTACAAACGGCAGTTGCGCAGTAACACCAATGTAATGCGGTCACAAGTGTATGTGTGTGTGTGTGTGTGTGTGTGTGTGTGTGTGTGTGTGTGTGTGGAGTAATTTACCATGCTTCGAATGCGGCTCAACCAATCAGAATCAAGGACCGGAATTATCCGTTTTATAATACACATTTTACAGTGACTGAATGCATTACACACAATTCAAAAAATCACTATAGTAGTAATCAAACATTAGGAACATAATATGAACATCTTCGGAACACAAATGAAGATTATTTTGACAGGCTACGCAACTACCACTTTCAAGCCCCAGAAAGGAAGTAAAGACTTTATTAAAGTAACCTATGAGCAGCCTTACCTATGTTTCACCAGTTTCAATTGAAACAGGCCCCGCCCTCTAAGGGGGGCCCCAACAGACCAGCAAAATACCATTCATTTTCTCCGTAGGATATTGATTTTCAGCCATACTGTCTAAAGCATTCGAGGTAGATTGACCACGAGCTACGTGGTTGTGAAACGAAAAGTGTCTGCTCCTATAAAAGCCACAAGCTACGAAATCAACCTTGTTATTTGCGATCTTCTGGAGAAATACTACACTACCCACAATTCTAAGCAAAACACTGACGTCTCTGATTGGTCGAACTCGCGGTTACCATGGCGACGTTTACCACCGGCATAAGCGATCTGAAGTATTGGTAGTTTATGTATTTACACCTTTGCCTTATTTGCCGTTAGGTTAAAATGTTATTTTGAGCAGGAAAATAATTTTAAGAGGAAATGAAACGTACATATGCCAGTGGTGCTGAAAAATGAACAACAACAAAAGAAAAGCTTTATTCAGTCAACCAAATGTGAAGTTACCCTGCATGAAAGGGCGAGGCTTATTCCAACGTAAAACGCTGTATAATTGTGTAGTTTTAATCAGGTTGGATTTATTTCTATGTTGAGCTGCCTGTTCATGAAGCTGAAAGTGCACGTAATAATATAATAATATACCATTGATGCAAACAAACAGGAATCCTGGATTTTTCTGCTCTATTATGTTTATGTTTTATGTGGGTAGGGCCCATAGACTGTAAGGTAGGGCCCCATATTAGTTATTGAAACGGGCCCCCAGATGCTTAAGGCCGCCGCTGCCTTTGTTTAATCTCAATTTTATGAAGCAATGTGAGCGCAAAAAAAACATAGTTGACCACTTTATTTACAAAATATTAATCTCCAACGCTCATTCACGACAGCACCACGGCGCATGTGTTGTGTTGACACGAGAGCGGATGTTGTTGTGTGAACGTGAGTCAGAGATTAAAATTTTGTAAATAAAGAAGAATGAAAGTCTTACGGGTTTGGAACGACATGAGGGTGAGTAATTATTAACAGAATTTACATTTTTGGGTGAATTTAACCCTTTAAACCCCGGGATCAAAAGTTTAAAACTAACCCATTCTGCGGGAAAACCGTGAACTTGGCAACCCTGACACAACGCAGTATCATCATGTGATTCAGCAACTCTCAGGATTATATTCACATTCAGTCAACATGAGCAAAATATGCGTGTGCAAAATGGATTGAAAGTTAAAATTTTCCTTGACAAATGAATGTAATGCAAATATGACAGAAAATGATTCACAGATTAGAAGATTAACTGAGAAACTCAAACATGAACAGAACTCAAAACGTGACGATTACTTACGTTTTCATTGTCTATATATTCATTAATATAATAGACTTAATATATATATATATATATATATATATAGAGAGAGAGAGAGAGAGAGAGTAAATAAATTAAACAAACAAAAAAGACAATTTTAGTCTCAACAATTAATCAATTTAAAAAAAAATAATAATAATAATGTACTCAGATATTTCCATCTGCTAGTTTACTTTCTGACATAGATGTTTGAATCTCAGTGAGAGCGAGCTATTTCTGTGGTTATTGTGGAGAGAGATAGGACTGGTCTCTGTTATCAATAAACCCAAACAATATTAATTAAACAGATCTCAGATCCAACAAATCCCTGTTGTCCTGCAAAGAGAGTTCCTGAGGACCTTTACACTGAAAGACTGTATCAAATCTCACATCAGGATTGCGTTAGGTGTTGAAGCCTGTGCCAAGGTGTGCCATGCTTGTGTTTGCATGAGAAGGATTCACAAACACATATGGGAATAATTAGAGTTCATAATATCTCAGCTTACTACCTTATAAAGGTAAAAACTGTTTGAAAAACACCTGAACTAACTAATAACTTTACTATAAGACATGGAAGACTGCAGCACAAGATTGTAACATATTGTAACATATCATCAACTAAAGTAGGCGTAACACTTTACAATAAGGTTCATTAGTTAACATTAGTTAATGTATTAACTAACCATTTGTTACTGTATTTGTTCATCTTTGTTAATGTTAGTTAATAAAAATACAGCTGTTCATTGTTTGTTCATGTTAGTTCAGTGCATTAACTAATGTTAACAAGATTTTAATAAAGTATTAGTAAATGTCGAAATTAACAAACAAAGATGAATAAATGTTGTATACGTGCAGTTCATTATTAGTTCATGCTAATTAACGTAGTTAACTAATGTTATCTAATGAACCTTATTGTAAAGTGTTACTGAAGTAGGCTATTTATGATTGCATTTGTTGTAAAAAACAAATGAAAAAAAAAAAAAAAAAGTATAATAATAATAAAAAGTTGGTAAGGCTCACCTGTCATGAGAGAGTAATAGTTTGGATAGGACAGACTGGGGAAATCTGGAGTGAGATAATCCACTTTCACACCGTTTTCCACAATCTCTCTGAATCCGGGCAGGTTTTGTAAATCGTCCATGTAATCATAACGGAATCCATCGATGAGAAACACCAGGAGTTTGCGGTTAGCGTCGCAGCATCGCGACAGGAGGAGGATAAACGCGACGCTGATGTTCAACGCGCCGCGAGTCATGATGAAGCTGAAGCCGAACTGACGGAGAGAAGAAGAGGCTCGATCATCTGATGATTCAGGAGAACTCTCCGGCACAGTGGGCGTGTGTGTGTGTGTGTGTGTGTGTGTGATGCGGGGAGAGAGAGAGTACACACACACTGGACGGATACTTCATGAGGACTTTTTTTCTTTTCTATTTTTTCTTGCATATATAACTTTTTTTAATAAAAAGTTGTCACGTGTTTTGAAAAAGATGGCAAATCGATTTGTAGACAGAGTAAAAATAAATATGTTAAAAGAAAAGATAAACAAAAGAAAAATTGCGGTCTCTCCTTGGCTGCTGAATGCTTGAATCTGATTGGCCTAGGAACGTTATCCAATGCGTGCTATTATTTCCTGGGAAACGCAGGACTAAAGGAGTTCCAGCATGTTTTGACCACATTATCAATATCATATCGTTTCATATCACTTGTAAATAATACAATGTAAATAAAGAGCACTGCTTGTATGACTCTGTCTAATGTGAGCTATGCACACATTATGAACAAAATTAATCTTCCACACCCTGATAATAAACAGGTCCATTTGCATAAACTGTCTTACAGGTTAGTCATCACATTTCTTTCTTTAAAGTCGCCCTGTAGTCAATAATTGTATCCCTTAATAATCTCATCTTTGTTCAACAAAACGACACATTTAAATGTTTTTTCCTTGAAAAAATGTCCAAGCCTTAAAATAGCTTGAATGTAACTCGACACCCTTGCCTCGTTTAGTATACACAGTGCCATGAATATGCTAATTGGGCCAGCTTCCACTCGTTGAAGATCACACGTTGGTCTGATTGGTTACAAGGTCGTTTGTGACGTCAGAAACACCAGCGATTTCAACCCGTGTTTTTGAGACTGTCTTTGGTTCACTGCAGTTTTAAGGAGGAAATACTCAGCAATGCTGTCGACTTATGATTTTACACATGGTTTGTCTTAAAGCATATTGATAACACCACACAGACAACATTAAAAGCTGGATTTCCACCACAGACTTTAAGTTACAAGTAAACTTAGATTGAAATTAATTTGAAACCAAAATGTCAGACTGATTGCCCCTTGACTAATCACTAGTTGGTAATACTAGTAGTCACAGTATTATAATCAAGTACTATTAAAGTCTACAATTTAAGCGAGTTCAGAGGATTCTCAACCCCCTCCATTATGCACAACGAGCAGAATCTGTTTACCTTCCATTCAAGGATTAAATAACATGCAAATTGGCCGATTTGAACTCAAATGAACCTCATCAAAGTCCCTTTCAAACCCAGCTGAAAGTGAAAGCTGGTAACTTGAGCTCGCTGTTGTCACGATAGGCCTCTGTTTTGTCCACGATGTTTCCGTTCACGATCACGAACATATTTACAACCTCATTTCTCCCGTTTATCGGAGCATGTCACACTCTTGGCCTGAAAACATTTGGCCTTCATTTTGCTCTAGTCTACACAATATATGATCTGTACACTCCTGACCTCTTGTGTCTGAAAACTAGTAAAGCAGAAATATTACAAACAAGCTGAAGTGTGTTTAGTCCGCCACTGGGTTGTGCAATAACCTTAACTTAATGCCCTCATTCAGCTGTTCAAACCTGCTAAATAAAGAGGCATTACACCACATACATTCATCAGTTACTGAGGGGAATTACACCCGTGTTAAACACATGTTGACTTGTCTTGGATCGTGTAGATAGAGTTGTGCTGCTACTGGTCTATTATGATTTTTGCTTGGCGCATGTCAAAATATAAATTGAAGAAAAACACACACATAGAGAGAGAGAGAGAGAGAGAGAGAGAGAGAGAGAGAGAGAGAGAGAGAGAGAGAGAGAGAGAGAGAGAGAGAGAGGAGAGAGAGAGAGAGAGAGAGAGAGAGAGAGAGAGAGAGAGAGAGAGAGAGAGAGAGAGAGAGAGAGAGAAGAAGAAGAATCAGCAACAAAAAAAAACAGACTAATAATTCACTATGCAAATGTACGAGTGTATCAATCATATAGCAAACAAACTAAACTAATAAAGTAAACAAGAATGCGTTTTAGGCATTTATATCTGTCCCTAACCGTGGACTTTTGTGATCTTCCACTTAACTTATTTTGTTTTATAAATAGTATATATTTACCCGAGCTTGACTCGATTTTTCCCTATTATGATTTACACAAAAAATAGATTTTCTACATTTTATGATGGTCAAAATGAACTGAATACCAGGAATGACATTTTGAAATCACGGAACAAAAATGCTTTTGTGAAGTTTTAGCACACGTGTTGTGTATTTACACGTGTTAATCACAGATCTGAAAGTAACTGATGAGTTAGATAACCCACTAGTCATTATTCACCATTAGAGTTCATGCAATGTCAAAACTACAGATGCGATATATGCAAGAAATCAAAATTACTTTATGGAATATTATAATATTTATTATAAATAATTTATCCGTGCACATCATTATTGTTTTAATAATCTTGAATGAGAGTAAGTTCCTCTCGCAGCTTCTCTTCTCTTCTCTGATGATGTGGGCGGGGCTATAACCTGTCACTCACATGAGATCAGCCAATAGCAAACCACAACCATCCAATCAAATCCCCACAGACACAATCAAGCCCCGCCCACATTTGTTCTTGTTCCAGAAGCGTTTCACTCGGATATACAGAACAGTAGGGAATAAAAGAAGCAAGAGACATGAGAAACTAATTAAATTCAAAAGCAGATTTGAGTAAAACAACCATGGAAAATGACTCGAATATAAACATACAAACAGACCAAGTGATTCTCTTTAATGTCTTCAGCACACACAGCAAACAACCCAACTCTGACCCAAACAGTGTAGTCTGTCATTTATTCTTATGATCACATGATTTTTATACACCAGAATCATTAAAGAAGCCCTTGTATGTGTATAAAGATCGCACACATTATCCGGGACTTGAATACACAGCTGTAGACGGACACAAGACAAGCAGGACATATATATATATATATACACACACACACACACACATCTTTTTACGTTCACATACAGTAGAAAGAGACACATTAAAAAGATTACATTTTTCTAAAAAAAATAAAAATAAAAAATCATAAAAACAAGTGCTTTGTTTCGTCATAAAAACCACAAATTCACACAGGATTTCTTACATCACAGGCCCTATAAATGTAAAACGCCATTGCATAAAGGTATAAAAATATATTCGCTCGCACTGAAGGTCTTAAGATAAGTTAATATTATGCTGTTTATGTGCATATCTCGTAAAACGTCTTGATTGCGAGCTACTAAAGTCACTGATTCCTCTCCATAAGGTGCTCGGGCGGCTAAAGGCAATTAGGCAACGATCCCTCCTATTTACACACTCAGAATGGCTTACGGACTCAAAATCTCCCTGAATTTAAGCTCACGTGTCACTTCCTGTTTGGGAGGATGTGGTTCAGCTCCCGTGGGATGGTCCATGTGTGTCCCGTGAGCTCATAGGTCCTTTATTAAAATGGCTGATAGTGTTCTCCACGTGTCCACCTCGGG
>CM060604.1:1758594-1896094 GCA_030578255.1 Tiaroga cobitis
TAACACAATTCTGACTTTATAACACAATTCTGACTTTATAACACGCAATTCTGACTTTATAACACACAATTCTGACTTTATAACACACAATTCTGACTTTATAACACGCAATTCTGACTTTATAACACACAATTCTGACTTTATAACACGCAATTCTGACTTTATAACACACGATTCTGACATTATAACACAATTCTGACTTTATAACACACGATTCTGACATTATAACACAATTCTGACTTTATAACACAATTCTGACTTTATAACACAATTCTGACAATTCTGACTTTATAACACAATTCTGACTTTATAACACACGATTCTGACATTATAACACAATTCTGACTTTATAACACAATTCTGACTTTATAACACAATTCTGACATTATAACACAATTCTGACTTTATAACTCACAATTCTGACTTTATAACACACAATTCTGACTTTATAACACACGATTCTGACATTATAAGACATTATAACACAATTCTGACTTTATAACTCACAATTCTGACTTTATAACTCACAATTCTGACTTTATAACACACAATTCTGACTTTATAACACACAATTCTGACTTTATAACACACGATTCTGACATTATAACACAATTCTGACTTTATAACTCACAATTCTGACTTTATAACACACAATTCTGACTTTATAACACACAATTCTGACTTTATAACACACGATTCTGACTTTATAACACACGATTCTGACTTTATAACTCACAATTCTGACTTTATAACACACGATTCTGACTTTATAACACACAATTCTGACTTTATAACACACGATTCTGACTTTATAACACACAATTCTGACTTTATAACACACAATTCTGACTTTATAACACACAATTCTGACTTTATAACACACGATTCTGACTTTATAACACACAATTCTGACTTTATAACTCACAATTCTGACTTTATAACACACGATTCTGACTTTATATCTAGCCATTCAGAGAAATAAAGTCAGAATTGTGAGATAAAAAGTCGCAATTATCTTTTAAAATGTTTTATTCTTTGGCGGAAACAAGCGTATGTAGCTGTAGTTCACCTTTTCTTTGCCCAATAATCCAGATTTAATATTTTGTTCTAACCTCATATTTTAAAAATATTTAAAAAATTCCTCATATTTTAATGGTTTAACCAAACTTATATGATCATTAAAAACAAATATTCCTTCACTTTTACCCACTACTGTATATTAATCTACACATAATGAATGCTTTTTTTAATGCATTCACAATGCAAAACATTGCAAAGTTATGTTATGCATAAAATGCACTTTTACAATACATTTTTTGCAACATATTTCTGCATCAACCTTCTATCCTGAACCTAAAAACGCTAACGGTTAAAATGCATGTTTACATTGTTTGCTTGTAAGCAGCCAAATTGATTTATATAGTAAGGTACAGTTGATTTATATAGATCTGGCATGCATCTACAAGATTAATTATACAACATTACACTGAGGAAATTCCCCCTGAGAACAGCTGTGCCATCGCTCTCAGAGCATCACAGTATCACAGACAAGAAGCCAACGTGAACGAGTGCTCGGATTAGTTAGACAAACTCCAGTTATCTTACTACTACTGAGCAAACAGATGAGCAAGCACTGACAGCGCTTTAAAGGTAACCCTCAAAGGCCACAAAAACCCTTTCACAGACTCCAGACAGACACAAACGTCCTCTATGCACATATGCAAATGCCAGTATGTGGCATGAGCTGCTGTGTATTCAGTACAAGAGGGCGATAGAGCTTTCTTTAAACGTCTGTGCCGTCAAACCGATAAGCTACAAACATGATTCTCCTCAAGCTGTTGCATATACAGTAGTTAAACTGTAGACACATACAAGCATGACGTTTACATGATAGCGCCTCGTGTGGCAATGCTGAGAATGCAGATTAAAAAAAACAAAAAAAAACAAGGTAAAAGTTTAATTTAGGGTCTAATGCTCACTTTCATTACCATGCAATTGCAGGGTTTTATAATCACTGTAGTCCTGAATTTGAGTTGTGCTAGTCAGGGGGGTTCGGGGTTTCCCCGAGAAAATGTAGAATTCTCTGAACTATTATGTGCATTTTAAGATGTTTTGAAGGCAAATTTTTTTTAGATAAAACCATGTCAGTGGGCAGCTGATTATTTTTCTCTGCTCATCAGCATCACTTTCTTTTTCTCTTGCCCTTTCTCTTGCCCTTTCTCTTGCCCTTTCTCTTGCCCTTTCTCTTGCCCTTTCTCTTGCCCTTTCTCTTGCCCTTTCTCTGCCCCTCCTAAAGTTGAGCTTTTTTCTATTTACTAAAGGCTACAATTTGTATTAGGTATATTTTCAATAATGTACACATTCATTATTAATCCTGGATCTAACAGGATGAAAACGGCTTTGTTAATGTTTTTTGCCCCCTCACAATGACAGTAAACGAATGATTAGGCTGACGTTACATGCCTAATTTCAGTTCAAAAGGGCGAAATAAGACAAAACTATATTAGTTTTCCTGATTATTTTTTGTCATTCGTAACATTAATGACCTTAAAAAAATGGTCAAATATATAGTGTTATAAGTTTAGCTACTTACATCTTATGGCACTTGCCCGTGCACTGAAGCGTCGAGTTGTGCAGCTAAAATTCACACTCAGCATCTGTGAATGTAAAGCCGGCCTACTTTGATTTGATTGGTCCTCTCAAATATTCTGACATTGACGAGCAGTGACAGACCAATGGGCTCAGGTGAACACACACACACACACACACACAATTTCCTCTATTTTTGACTCTCTCTCTGCTCGGCACCACTGCGGATTTAAGATGAAGAACGTGCTGAATCTGATTAAAACAAGACTGAAGCGAACACGAATTTGTGTAGCATATTAATCACACATTTTTAGGGGGGCTAGGCATACATTTAGGGGCTGAAGCCCCCCTAAAAAGGGCCTAGTGACGCCCCTGTCAGGCGGTAAAAGTAGAGAAGAGCGAAAAACTCCATCTCATTTTCTCCTCCAACTTTAAAATCGTCTGACATCGTTGTTTTACCTTTTATTTATTTGTAAATGGCGTTTGACTCAGTCTTTGAACGTCCGCTC
The DNA here is from genome assembly GCA_030578255.1 of Tiaroga cobitis. NCBI lineage: Eukaryota > Metazoa > Chordata > Actinopteri > Cypriniformes > Leuciscidae > Tiaroga > Tiaroga cobitis. Next base: position 1,761,693 of record CM060604.1, read on the forward strand.
TGTAACACAGGCCTGTTCTTCCGCCTACGTCACGCTTGACCTTTCAACCTGATTACGTAATGTGTGTCGCATCACAGCTCGTGCAAGACCAGCATTTGTGGTTATAAAGTATATAAATGTGTATTGTGTTATAAATGTCCGCTGGTTTGTCTAGATCAGACTCTTATTCCTCGGCTGGATCGTGTCGAGACTTTGAAGCTGCACTGAAACTCACATCTGGACCTTCGACCCGTTGGACCCCATTGAAGACACTATATGGAGAACAATCCTGGAGTGTTTTCCTCAAAAACCTTCATTTCTTTTCAACTGTCGGAGTTTGTTTTGGCCTTTAACCACAATTCAGTTCTTCACAAGCCCTGAAGCTGTCGCATTAAACCAACAAACATGTACACAAAAGGATTCTGGGAATTGCTTGTACACACCCATTAAAAGCACTCTTCGTTAGGTTACTTCTTTTGGCCACTTTCACTCAGCAAATTGCGCATGTGAAAACAATGCTATTCTGTGTCTAAATCTGCTCTTTCATGGTTTTTAAATATTATTTTTGCACATACCTCTTTGGAGTCTTCCTCGCTGGCGCTGTCTGTATCGCTCTCTGCTGGAAGACAAAAGAAAAGAATTGAGAAAGAAATCAGACTGATTTATCAGGGATTTCCTGACTGACAGGTCATCGGATATGGGTGGATAAAACAAAAATACTCGACGGTTGGTAAATCATGGATATTCAACACTTACAGGTTTGAAAACTTTTAACGGGTTACTGACTGAGAGATACAGTGTCCTCGGGGACAGTCATTATTTCTAATGCTCTAATTATTTCTAAAGGATTTATTCTGCTTTTTTTCTACACGTTCTTCTATTTTTTAGCGTATAATGTTTCAGTTTGAGCATGAAAGTCACACAGTTCTTCTCTATAACATAATCAGTGTTTCTGAACTCTTGAAACGCCTCCATTGTAGTCTTGAGTTTCTCCCGGGAACGAACACGTCACAATATTCCTCATTATAATAATTAATGCGCAGAATAAAGAGGCGGGGCCTGGTTGAGTTAGTTAGTAGTGTGTTAAACTGGTGGTTATGGAAAGGGGCGGGACATTTCCCAAACACACTCGAAGCGCTCGACCAATCACAGCACACTGATCCAGCCGACCAATCAGAGCACAGTGTGCTTTTCAGAAGGAGGGGCTTCATAGAGACAGGAAGTAAACAGAGCGTTACTGACAGACTGGGAAGAGAGGAGCCGCAACAATGGAGAATATGAGGAGAATAATCAACATTCAAGCAGGAAAACCTGTTCTAGTAGAGCCTGAAACTACATTAAGACTCTGTAAAAGGGCATAATATGGGCTCTTTAAATTGCACCAAGTGTTGTGGAGATACTGGACAATATAAATCATAAAAACCAGAAGAAAGTCTGGCATTGTGTTCGTGTTTACTATAAATATCTCAACACTTGAGCAAGACATTTCATCCCGTAAAACCATACGCTTTGAGCCACAGGCACATCTGAGAAAAAGAAAAAAAGAAGGATTGTTGATTGGAAAACACGGAACAACAGGACATGAGTCAACATTCCCGTCCGTGTGCAAACACACCGACAAGAGATACTGAACGGTGAATTCACGCCACTAAAACTAGTGTTCATAAGCAAAGCCCCACATTTCCAACAACGAGTTCATCTCACATTCAACACGGTCAGACACTGGACATAGTAAAGTATTTTTTAACTACTCTAGGAAGTCATTTGCATTCCTTACTCGTAACAAGCTCCCATAGGGAAAAGGATGAAACTCTAATAGAAGGAAATGCTGTGACTGTAAGCTCGGATCTAGTAGTGTTGTGGTCTTGGATCAGTTCACGCTTTTAGCAGCGAGTTTCAGAGCGAGTCTGTGCCACAGTCGGAAAGAGTGCGCTAAATAATAGGTATAACTATTACTATTACTCATTTACAGTTTTACTAGGGACTGAGTATTAAAGTCACCATGACAATTGTATGGAATATTGCTCATAAATGATTTATCCGTGCACATCATTATTGTTTTAATAATGTTGAATCAGGATAACTTTCTCTCTTTTCTGATGATGTGGGCGGAGCTATAACCTGTCACTCACGTGAGATCAGCCAATAGCAAACCACAACCAGCCAATCAAATCTAAATTAAATCTGTTCATCATATAAAGTGATCGAGTCTCTTCAGGAAATTTGGACTAAACCGGTTGGGTATAGTTTGAATTTTAACGATTCAGATTCCTATTTCAATTCCAATTAGGTTAAAAAAAAACATTTAGTCGTATTGCAAAACATTTAACTGAAGCTGAATACCATTAAAGAAAGAAAAAACGGTTAAATAACACTCAAGGAACGTTTGCCTGTGGTTTAAAAACACCATAGAAAAACAACTAGCCGAACTAATACAGATATCAAGCATTATTAAAGACATTATTAAAGTAAACACTCAGTAATTTAAAAGAACAAATAAAAAATTAGCAAATCGCAAAGATAGAAACAACTGAACAAAGATACGATTGAAATAAACAGCATTTTAAGATTTTTTAGGTATTCAGGAACAGAAACCGTAATCAAATGTAAAATAAGTCTAACACTGCGCTTTATAAATAAAATATACATTATAAGTATAGTTAGAAAAGTTATTCAGTGAAGAACGAGTGTTTGATTAGTGTTATTATAGAGACGGCAGCAGGAATATTAGTGCTGTCACTTTAAGAGCTGTCCAATATAGTTACACACACATATGCCAAAGCGTAAAAAAATAAAACGAGTCGTCTCGCATTTGAAAAGACATATTAAAAATGCTCACAAAAGGAATCGATAAGAAGAATCGATATCGATTTTCCCAACCTTACTCAAAGTGGTAGTTGCGTAGCTGTCAATGGAGGAACAGAAATCTCTCAGATTTAATCAAAAATATCTTAATTTTGTGTTTCGAAGATGAACGAAAGTCTTACGGGTTTAGAACGATATGAGGGAGAGTAAATAAGGACAGAAGTTTCATTTTTGGGGGAATTAACCCTTTAAACACTTCAGTGCATCACACATCGCAATGCACTAAATACAGGTGAAACTCGAAAAATTTGAATATCTAAGTTCATTTATTTCAGTAATTCAACTTAAAAGGTGAAACTAGTATATTATATAGACTCATTACATGCAAAGTGAGATATTTCAAGCCTTTATTTGTTATCATTTTGATGATTATGGATTACAGCTTATGAAAACCTTTTCACAATATTCTAATTTTGACTTTGGGGTTTTCATAATCATCAGAATTATAACAAATAAAGGCTTGAAATATCTCACTTTGCATGTAATGAGTCTATATAATATATTAGTTTCAGCTTTTAAGTTGAATTACTGAAATAAATGAACTTTTGCACCATATTCTAATTTTCCGAGTTTCACCTGTATAACTGGACTCGGACTATAGCATAATGAATCAGGCGTGTTCTGGCCTCAGCGTTATACATTAACTCTGTTACAGTACAGAAGTACGGCTGGCGTGACGCAGACGCGTGTCCTTGAGACAAGGGCCTGATCTCTAATGGACATTGAACAACACGACCAACACACACGGCCAGCACACACACATCTCAACGCCTCAAAACACGATTCAAGAGGAGACTCAAGCACATTTTGCATTTAAAATTAAAACCTTTTTCTCAAATAAGGAGAGCAGTCACACTGCAAAAAAATATTTTCTTACTTTTCCAGTAAAAAATATCTAAACATTGTTAAAATACAGATACATTTACTTAAAAAAAATTTTTTTAATGTTTTAAAACAAGAAAAAATATCTACCAATGGGGTCAAAATAAACTTAGAGTTTATTCTTTTTTTGACACCATTGGCAGATATTTTGTCAAATCTATCAGAATTAAGTGAGTTTTTCAGAAAACAAGACTAAACATGTCATTTTGTTTCTCAAGTAAATGCATCTTGATTTAGGAATTTTACTGAGTAAGAGCGAAGTACCTTTGTATCTACTTTGCAATAAATGATTTGCTTCTAAGTATTGCAGTCTTGTTTTCCAGTACAAATATCTAAACGTTCTTAAATCAAGATATACTTAAGATAAAAGTACAGTGACCTAAGATATTAAGTCTTGTTTTCTGAAATATTGATTAAAATAAAGTTAGTTTTAAAGATTATGGCAAACATCATAATCACTATTATTTTTGTCACGGTTATTTTGAGTGGGTCACATGACCAAACCTTATACAATTAAATTTATTTAACGACAGCGGTGTATATCAAGTATATATTTGCTGTAAAAAATAAGGTTGCAATGACATCAAAATTTTAGATACCAGCGAAATTTCACGATTCTTGATTTCAATTTCGATATAACACTAGGCTACTGATGCAAGTAAAAAAAAAGTCTTATAAAAAATAAATAAAAAATAAGTAAACAGTCAGTTATACAATAAAAATAGGCAAATTACAAACAATATGACAAATACAATATACAGGTGAAACTCCAAAAATTAGAATATCATGCAAAAGTTCATTTATTTCAGTAATTCAACTTAAAATGTGAAACTAGTATTTTATATAGACTCATTACATGCAAAGTGAGATATTTCAAGCCTTTATTTGTTATAATTGTGATGATTATGGCTTACAGCTTATGAAAACCCCAAAGTCAAAATTAGAATATTGTGAAAAGGTTTTCATAAGCTTTATATTTCATAATTGAAAATATATACTTTTTTTTCTCAAAATTGCAACTTTTTATCTTGCAATTGCGACTTTATATCTCGCAACTTGCAATTGCCAAAAAAAGTCATAATTGCATGATATAAACTCACAGTTCGGAGGGGAAAGAAATCAGAAAAAAACAACTTTGTATTTCGCAATTTTCGCAATGCGACTTTAGATCTTACAATTAGTGCTGTCACTTTAAGAGCTGTCCTATATAGTTACACACACATATGCCAAAGCACAACAAAATTAAACGAGTCGTCTCGCATATTGAAATGCTCACAAAAGGAATTGATAAGAAGAATCGATATCGATTTTCCCAACCTTACTCAAAGTGGTAGTTGCGTAGCTGTCAATGGAGGAACAGAAATCTCTCAGATTTAATCAAAAAGATATTCATTTGTGTTTCGAAGATGAACGAAAGTCTTACGGGTTTGGAACGATATGAGGGAGAGGAAATAATGACAGAAGTTTCATTTTTGGGTGGGATTTGTGGGATATAAATTTGCAATTGCAAGAAAAAGCCAAAATTGTGAGTTTATATCTCGCAATATTAACTTTATTACTTGCAGTTGCGGAAAAAAAAGTCAGAACTGCGGAATATGAATTCGGAATTGCAAGTATCTCGCAATTGCGACTTTATTTCTCAGAATTGTGACGGTATCTCGCAACTTGCAATTGTGGAAAAAAAGTCAAAATTGCAAGATATAAACAGTTCTGAGAAAAAAAGTCAGAATTATGAGATATAAAACAACTTTATATCTCGCAATTTGGACTATATAACTTGCAATTGCGAAAAAAGTCAAAATTTAACGTTTATATTTTGCAATTCGGACTTTTAACGTACAGTTGAGGGAAAAATTCTGAATCGTGAGATAAATTTGCAAATATAAACTCACAATTGCAAGTTTATATCTCTCAATTCTGAGAAAAATAGTCCGAATTATGAGATATAAAACAACTTTATATTTCACAAATTGGACTATATAACTTGCAATTGTGAAAAAAGTCCAAATTGAACGTTTATTTTTTGCAATTCGGATTTCTAACTTGCAATTGCGAAAAAAGTCCAAATTGAACGTTTATATTTTCCAATTCGGACTTTTAACGTACAATTGAGGGAAAAAGTCAGATTTGTGGGATATAAATTTGCAATTGCAGAAAAAAGTCAAAATTGCATGATATAAACAGTTCTGAGAAAAAAAAGTCTGAATTATGAGATATAAAACAACTTTATATCTCGCAATTTGGACTATATAACTTGCAATTGCGAAAAAAGTCCAAATTGAACGTTTGTTTTTTGCGATTCAGATTTTTAACTTACAATTGAGGGAAAAAAGTCAGATTTGTGGGATATAAATTTGCAATTGCAAGAAAAAGACAGAATTGTGAGTTTATATCTCGCAATATTAACTTTATAACTTGCAATTGCGGAAAAAAAAGTCAGAACTGCGGAATATGAATTCGGAATTGCAAGTATCTCGCAATTGCGACTTTATTTCTCAGAATTGTGACGGTATCTCGCAACTTGCAATTCGGACTTTTAACGTACAGTTGAGGGAAAAATTCAGAATTGTGAGATAAATTTGCGAGTATAAACTCGCAATTGCAAGTTTATATCTCTCAATTCTGAGAAAAATAGTCAGAATTATGAGATATAAAACAACTTTATAACTCGCAATGCGGACTATATAACTTGCAATTGCGAAAAAAGTCCAAATTGAACGTTTATTTTTTGCAATCCGGTCTTTTAACGTACAATTGAGGGAAAAAGTCTGAATTGTGAGGTATAATTTTCCGAGTATAAACTCGCAAGTGCAAGTTTATATCTCTCAAATCTGAGAAAAATAGTCAGAATTGAGAGATAAAAAGTTGCAAGTACCGTTTTTTTTTAATATATATATTCCGTGTGGGAAACAAGCTTCCGTACTAAAGGGATGCGAGTGCATGCGTCCAACCAACCTCCATACGAGGAGACGGGGGAGATCTGCAGGGGGTAGAGGTCGCGGAGGTCGCTGGAGGTCACGGCCTGATCCTCGTTCTCCGTCACCACCTCGATGGTCTGACACACGTCAGGAAGATCGTTGATGATCAGGTGGTCGTCCCGCCCGTCAGCCTCTGAGGAACGAGAAGAGGGAAGAGAGAGTGAATATGGAGAACCATGAAGTGGGAAGTGAGTGTGTTTCGGAAAGCGGGCCGTATCTGTGTGATATTTCATTTTCACCGAGCACACATGTAGCTGAACTCTATTTCCCATGACTCCATAATGAAATGATGCAGTGGAAACCATGTTAAAAACAAATTAACCAGCTGAAAGGCTTTTTGTAAATGAATTACGTTGCTGTTCGTTTTTTGCTTTGCCAATTCAATGTGTATCGCAAACCTCGGCTCATATCAATGCTGACTTACAAAAACAAACACACACTAAGCTCACCTTTTACCCTGATAGAGTGCATTACTGAGTTAGAAGGAGAACAGTGGACGTGAATAAACACAGAAACAAGGAGATCTGGATAAACAAGTTCATGACAGTCGTGTGATCATATCTCATCCTAAATATTAAAGGACGAATCTTGCGAAAACCTGTCACGAACATGTTCAAGTCATAGTATTACAACTAAAGAAAAATAAAAAATAAATGTTTTGCATGAATTGCATATGTCATTTGTTGTACTGAACATAATTCATGTTGATTTTAATTGAACAAAAATCAAATTTTTGTGTCAATGAAATAAAGCTGAAACAAAATAAAATATAGATATTTGTTGAAAATTACGAAATGAAAAATCACTGAAATATGTTTATGTTGAAGAACTAATATTATTAAGTGGAAATAACTAAAACGGAAATAAAACATAAATAGCAATATTTAATGACAAAAGCACATCACGAAACAAATAACTAAATTAATGTGATTTTTTTTATACTAAAATAATAATAAAACTAAAATAAAAACTGAAATAATATTGGTCTGGATAGAACGATTTACATTAATGAAAATTAATGAAATTTATGTATAAATATCCTAAATATTAAAGGATAAATGAAGTTGACTTGACGAATCTTGTGGAAACCTGTCACGAACATGTTCAGGTCATAATTCAACTAAAACTAAATTTGCATATTTATTTATGTGTCATTTGTTGTACTGAATATAATTCATGTTGATTTTAATTGAGCTAAAATTCATTTTTGGTAACTGAAATAAAGCTGAAATAATAAAATAAAATATAAATATTTGTCGAATATTACGAAACGAAAAAAATTGTTGGCTTGGCATATAAACTGAAATATGTTTATGTTGAAGCACTAAATTTATTATATGTAAAAACTACCACTGAAAGAAAACATAAATAGCAGTATTATATGAGAAAAGCACATCAGGAAATGTCAACAAAAGAAAAACTAGAATTGACATTAAAACTAAAAAACAAAATGTATGCAAAATATTAATAAAATGATGATAAAACTAAAATAAAAACTAAAATAACATTGGTCTGGATAATTTACATTAATGAAAATTAATATAATTTTAGTATGGGAATTTGGTGGGGGGGGGAGGGGGGGGGGAAGCCAAAATAATCCTAAAATATGTTTTTTTTTTTTAAACATAATATAAATGCCCTTTTTTACTTTGATTTTGGGGTGAAATATGAGCCGAGCATTGACCCAATCCATACAATTTCAATCCTTAAAGGCAAATCAAAAAAGCTCTTTGATCATGCAAAGCGCCGCCATTGTGAGACACTGTTTATGTTTATGAACACGGGAGAATTATAAATCACACTTTTATTCTTCATCTCAAAGTTTAAGTCTATGAGGTGTTTGTTTCTGGAGAAATGCGAGAGAAAGGCTGTGAAGTGATGCATGTGTTTTATAATGTAGGGGAACTCGGACAGGAGAGGCACTGCAACATCAAGAGAAGCCTGAAGCATTCTGGGTATTTGCAACAAGCGACTGAGGAACACTGAACAAACGCTGTTGTGTTTTCAAGGACCCTTTCATACTCGCTCAAACCACAAGTCACGCTTTTGTTATGTTTTTAAAGAGACAACTAAGATAACCCTGAGAGAGAACACATTTAACACACTTATTTCTAATAGTAATAATACATTTTAAATTATATTTGATACATATATTTAATCAATATATAAAACGTTCTTATTGTTATTATTATTATTATGATTAATACATAAAAATATAAAATGCACATTAAGTTTCTCTTTAAAAAAGCATGACTTCTGCTCTGGTTGGACAGAATTTGAAAGGGTTATTATATTATATTATATTGTATTGTATTGTATTGTATTGTATTGCATTGTATTATATTATATTATTGTTTTGTTTTATTTAAATTCATGTCAACTTAAAATAACCCTGAAACCGAACACTTTTCAATGGCTTGATGTGAAGGTATTATTATTATTATTATTTTAATAATAATTATTTGTATTTTCATATACAATATTTTTATATTATTATTATTTAATAATAATAATTATTATTATTATTATTATTATTATTTGTATTTTGTATCAAATATTTTGAGATTATTATTTTAATTATAATTATAACAACAACAAAATATTTTGGGGAAAAAATTATACAAAAAATATTTAAATAAATAAAAAATAAATACGCATCAAGCAATTCACAAGTGTTTCAGGGGTATTTTTAGTAATTATTTTAGTAATAATATTTTTGGTATAATTTTTCCCCAAAATATTTTGTTGTTGATATAATTATAATTATTATTAAAATAATAATTTAAAAATATTTTATACAAAATACAAGTATTATTATTAAAATAATAATAATAATACCTACACATCCAGCCATTGAAAAGTGTTCGGTTTCAGGGTTATTTTAGGTTGACATGAATTTGAATAAAACAAAACAATAATATAATATAATATAATATAATATAATATAATATAATATAATATAATATAATATAATATAATATAATATAATATAACATAATAAAATATAACATAATAACCCTTTCAAATTCTGTCCAACAAATTCTGTCAAATTTATTTATTAATCATAATAATAATAACTTTTTATATATTGATTAAATATATGTATCAAATATGATGGTGAAGACAGAATTTGCATTTTTGGGTGAACTGTCCCTTTAAGTAAAAAAGTAATTTGGTTGAATTAGTGTCAACAAGTCATCAAAATGGTGTCATTTATCAGTCAATTCAACATTAGAGATTCACGGTTGTGTAGAAAAGTGTGAACATCTGATAATCTTTAAATCTGAACAGCTAAAATGTGAATGAGTGTAGAGATAAAAACCAGATCCAGTTTCTGCTCCTGTGGAGAACAGGTTCCACCTGTGTTAGGTCACATGACCGCGGCACAGGTGTGCTGGGTGGATCCTGTATCAGGTCACATGACCGCGGCACAGGTGTGCTGGGTGGATCCGGACGCGCGACTGTACCTGTGCCGTAGTAATCCTCCTCCTGCTTGACGGTCACCGGGGACGAGCCGTTGCTGTTTTCCCAGCTGGAGGCCTCAGGACACTGGTTAACACACAGCACACACACACATAACAACCGTTATCATTGCAGCTTTTCTGACTGCACACACAACAACACACACCCAAAAGTGAGAGTCCATACCTTCATCTTTTCTTCTTTTTCAGCTGCTCGCTTCTTTCCTGTGAGAAACACACACACACACACACACATCTCGATCAATGCATGCAAATCCCTTTTCACCCCAAAATCAAATAGGAAATAAAAAATTTTAATTATATATTTTCATATGTTATAGCATATATTATTGAAATTATATTCACTATTTAGAATTATACGATAATGAAGCCATTTTAGGGCCATTAAGATGTTTAAGTAACTAAATTCTATATTAATTCTAGTAAATTATATATTTATTCTAGTATTACTATGATGCAAACATGTTTCATTATCGGGTTTTTTATGTTTAGTTCTTATTATCCTTATTAGATTCTCATTAATAATGTTTTTATTTAAATCAACATAAAGCAGTACAACAAATATTACCATGACATACACTTAAATAAAGGCTGTCAAAATGAACCCGTTAATTTTGTGATTAATTATTTTCAGATTATTGCGTTAAAAATGCATTCGGTTTTTCCCTGGCATCCTTTGGTGTCACACGATATGATCAATCTGTCATTCATTCAAGTGCTTTTAAACCATTCAAACGCGATAAGACGTGAAAGAGAAAGGGACAAAAACACAAAATTATGTCTGTTATTGGCGAGTATCCTCGTTAGCATAGTCCTAAATGAGTTAAAAAGTCTTAAAATAAGGTAAAAAGTTGCATGCGTGTCAGATCCGCGTCATGTGCGTCAGCTCTTAAAGGGACAGTCGCCTAATAAACCTGCCATCTGTGTCATTAACGTTAATCAAACGACAAAAGACACTCACTGCTCTCGACTGAATAACTTTAGTAGCTTTAATAAGGATTAATCTACATTCAATTTATACAGTGAAGACTGCAGTGTTATTTTACATTTGATTACTTTATTTAATTTCTTTATATTTTCTACCTGAATATTATGGCTATTGTTCAAAAAAAAAAAAAAAATCCTTAACGTTGAGCTTTGCTGTAATAAAGGCAGAGCTAAAGCTGACATTAATAACAATTAATAATGGGTTTTGAATAAATGCTGTTCTTTTTAACTTTTTATTCATCAATGACTCCTGAAAAAGCATCACAGGTTATAAAAACAAATATTAAGCCGCTGTTTCCAACATTGATAATAAATCAGTGATTTCTGAAGGATCATGTGACACTGAAGACTGGAGTAATGATGCTGGAAATTCAGCTTTGCATCACAGAAATAAATTATATTTTAAAGTATATTAGAATAGAAAACCATTATTTTAAATTGCAATAATATTTCACAATAGTACTGTATTTTCGATCAAATGCAGGTTTGAAGACCATAAGAGACTTCTTTCACAAATATAAAAAATGGTAATGTTTCCAAACTTTCGACCGGTACTATATGTGTATATGTATAATGTTTGCATTACAGTAATGATAAGTTGAAGGAAAATGCATTATATTGTCCTGGAAATAATGTAGAAAATTTAATTAATTAATTTCTAAAAAAAATTGGGAATGAAATATGCTTTTATGAGATACGCCAGTTACAGTTACTTGGGCAGACTAAGTGGGATCATACCAGAATTATTATAATTAACTAACACTAAAACCATGAAAAAAGTGTCACTTGAATTAAATGAAATTTTCACAAATAAATTAAAATGTAAAAAAAAAAAAAACCTTCAAACTTAAGCTAGTTGCAACATTTCTTATTTTCATGTAGTTTAAGTTCTACTAAAATAACTAAACTGAAATAATAATTAATAAAAACTTTAAACAAACATACCAAAACTTGACCTAAAATTAAAATGAAATCAGAAAATATATAAATAAATATAAGGCAAAACACTGATAAAAACACTAGTATCTCAGTCAAATACCACTCTTGGGTTTGATTAAACAAACAGATCATGCTTTGATCACAGAAAAGTATTTAAACTCCACATCATCATGTCAGAATAAAACGAAGGTGTGTCTCTGTGATGAAGTCAGTAGCAGTGTTTACATGGACCCTAATAATCCCATTGTAACCGGACTAGAAGCACAGTCAGAATATAAAAAAAAAACACATGTAACCACGCAAATCGGAATGAATTGGTCAAATCAACAGTTTCGGACCCTCATCCCGCAGCACGGCACAACTGTTCTTGTGCTCATCATCGAAATACATAAATATAAAGTCTGCTCTTTAAAACAAAGAAAAGAAGCGACGCAGGAGAATAGTTAGTGCAAACAGCAGGAAACTATTTTCGTGCAGTGTGAACACTAGGGCTGTTACTTTACGATCGGACCAACCAACACAAGTTTCGAAAACGAAAATAGGGAATCGATTTTAACGGCCTTTTTTTTTTTTTTTTTACCAAAAATGTGTGTTAGGTAGACAGATCAATACAGGACACAGAACATGTAGGATGCTGGAAAATAACAATGTCTTTCCAAAAACCAAATGCTTTTTAATATTCGCTATTACTTCAATGCAAGTGAACAAGCGCGCCGTTATTTGTTGCGTAGTGACGTGTGTGTTCAAGTAAGCCAGAAATGCGCAGATTCTGCAATACGCTGTATTAATATATCATGAGGATCACGAGTTGCGTATTTGAGCTAAATCCGCGCAGATTTGGCTTACACGAACTTCCCCTCAAAGTGAGTAAACACAGAAACACGCCAGATTGGCTTGTGATTTGACAGCGTTTCCCGCCAAAGCTCATTTTTACCCGCGTTTGGCAGCTTGGAGGGTGTTATTTCAATCCCTGAATGTTGCGCTCCTGTTTGTCATTGTGCACGAAACTTCTTGGCAATAAATCATCAGAAATATTGCTGACCTGTGCGCGTCTCAAGCGCCCTCTTTACGCTCGTCCCAATGCCTGTTAGGTGTCCGTGGATTATACTTGGTGTTGAAAATGGAAACGTCTTTAGACATGGAAAATCGATTTTACAATCGATTCAATGAACACTTATGTCTCAAAAATCGAACAGGATATTTTCACTAAAGTGATAGCCCTTGTGTACATGTCAAAAAATCAATTCTGATTTGAATCTTGTGACATATAAACGCAAACATAAACCCGATCACTTTCTTAAGCGGTGACGTAAACACTATTTCGGATTCATCAATTGTATTGAAACAAAAGGTGTCCATGTAAACGTTGCTAGTGCCAGTATGGATGTGTGTCATCGACTGACCTCTCTTTGAGTGCCTCTCAGACGTTGACAGCATCTTGTAAACTCTGAAGGCGTTTGTTCCCTTTTTGATGCTTTTGTCCTTCACCTCCTCTATGTCGGGCAGAGAGTTCATGGCACAGCGGAAGTTTGCCTTCCATGTTTTGGGGTCCGGTTTGTCACCTGGTTGATATTTACCTAAAGAAATGGCAGTGGAAAACCAGATACACTTATAATATAGAATGATATTTCACTTCAGCTTTTTATATTTGTATTGCCTTCATTAAATACAGATGTAGAAGAAACTCAAATTATACATAAGAATAAGAATATCATATATATCATATAGTGTTGGACTCTTTGGATTTGGAAAATAAGTGTCCTCCCAGTCCACCCATCAACCAACTAGTAAAACCCAAGCATCCTCCCAGTACACCCCATCAACCAACTAGTAAAACCCAAGCATCCTCCCAGTACACCCCATCAACCAACTAGTAAAACCCTAGCATTAGGCATGTGCCGGTATCAAATTTTCGTGCTGCGATTAATTGAATGAGCTTTTATCACGGTATACGGTATTATCACGATATTTTAATTGCTCAAGAGAAACAGATGGATTGCGGGTATCTAAAAAAACAACTTGCATCACAATGTGTAATTGTGATTTTCAAAACATGGTAACTAAACAGAATTTTATTAAGTTTAGTGACAACGTGTTACAATGTTTACATGGTATAATGACTGGTAGGTTACTGTTTGTATTCAAATAAATTATTGTATTTGATTTTAATCTTAATTCAATATTGACTCATTTGGATAAATATTAGGTAGGCTACAGTCTGCATGTTAATTTTTCTCAAGAAAAAAATATATCTCACATAATGCTGTAAACAGAGAGAAATTAAATATAATGCGGTTTTCATTATAATAACAATTATGTAATGACAAGTAAAAATATAATTAATATGTAATAAAGTGCACATATTTAGCAAAATGACAATTTTTTCTAGTCAACTAAAGTGCTGGTCATTAAATGGCTTTCCTGAGGTAAATGTAACGTTCTGTGACATAACTGTTCTCCTGCAGTTTTATTGACCTCTTTCCGTGAAAAACACTGATTGATCGACATTTTGTATGAGGCATAAGCCTTAAGGTAAGTTGTACTGTATCTTTAAATAAAAAGTAACAGATGATCGGTTTACTTGAACTGAGGGGCAGCGATCTGTCACAATGGACAGAACCTTTTTTTTTTTCATATCAAAAGTATAACCTGCTCTGTCTAGTCTGTCGGTGTCAGTGTCCTCTTTGCTCCGCGATTTTTCTCTGCGTGAGAGCGTGTGAAAAGCGTCAATTCCGTAAAGCGGCTTTCAGACAGAACGCGATTTGCTATTTTGCAAATAAAAAGTTGAACTATTTTTAACTTTGACCCCGCCGTGCTTTGGTCGACGCAGCAACAAAACGTCCCCGCGAGTATTCTGCGTCCTGTCTGAAAGGCGCTTGAGTCTCAAGTTGAATGCGTGAGAGTTGGCAGCCCTGCGGGGGGTAAATCGTCGGCAGCGTTCCTCCTTCCGCCATGCTTCTACTCCATGTGATGATTGTGTGCACACAGTGCTTATACATGTGGGGATTGTTTACATCAGAGTGCGCACGTGTTTTGCGGAGCATATACGCAGTGTTTAAGCGGTTGATAGAAAATTAGCTAATGCGTGTTCTAAAAGTCTAAATTCAAATCTATTATTTTTCACGGTATTTTGAAGTGGCCGCGATAACAATATCGTGCATATTCATTACCGCGATTTATCGCATTACCGAATACCAGCACATGTCTAACCACCAAGAACAGCCATCAACCAACTAGTAAAACCCAAGCATCCTCCCAGTACACCCCATCAACCAACTAGTAAAACCCTAGCATCCACCAAGAACAGCCATCAACCAACTAGTAAAACCCTAGCATCCTCCCAGTACACCGCATCAAACAACTAGTAAAACCCTAGCATCCACCAAGAACAGCCATCAACCTAACTAGTAAAACCCTAGCATCCACCAAGAACAGCCATCAACCAAATAGTAAAACCAAAGCATCCTCCAAGAACCCCCATTAACCAACTAGTAAAACCCTAGCATCCTCCAAGAACCCCATCAACCAACTAGTAAAACCAAAGCATCCTCCAAGAACCCCCATCAACCAACTAGTAAAACCAAAGCATCCTCCAAGAACCCCCATTAACCAACTAGTAAAACCCTAGCATCCTCCAAGAACCCCATCAACCAACTAGTAAAACCAAAGCATCCTCCAAGAACCCCCATTAACCAACTAGTAAAACCCTAGCATCCTCCAAGAACCCCATCAACCAACTAGTAAAACCAAAGCATCCTTCAAAAAACACCCCATCAACCAACTAGTAAAACCCTAGCATCCTCCAAGAACCCCCATTAACCAACTAGTAAAACCCTAGCATCCCCCCAGAACCCCATCAAACAACTAGTAAAATCCTAGCATCCTCCAAAAAACACCCCATCAACCAACTAGTAAAACCCTAGCATCCTCCCAGTACACCCCATCAACCAACTAGTAAAACCCTAGCATCCTCCCAGTACACCCCATCAACCAACTAGTAAAACCCTAGCATCCTCCAAGAACCCCCATTAACCAACTAGTAAAACCCTAGCATCCTCCCAGTACACCCCATCAACCAACTAGTAAAACCCTAGCATCCTCCAAGAACCCCCATTTACCAACTAGTAAAACCCTAGCATCCTCCAAGAACCCCCATTAACCAACTAGTAAAACCCTAGCATCCCCCCAGAACCCCATCAAACAACTAGTAAAATCCTAGCATCCTCCAAAAAACACCCCATCAACCAACTAGTAAAACCCTAGCATCCTCCAAGGACCCCCATTAACCAACTAGTAAAATCCTAGCATCCTCCCAGTACACACCATCAACCAACTAGTAAAACCCTAGCATCCTCCAAAGAACACCCCATCAACCATCTAGTACACCCAAAACCCTAACCCTAACCCAACTAGTAAAACCCTAGCATCACCCCGAAAACCCTAGAAAACCCCAGCAACCATTCAAAACTCCCAAACAACCACACAATCCCAACAACAACAGCTCGTCTCGGCAAATGCAAAACAGCATCCTCACATTGTGACTGAGTTTTAAACAGGTAAGCACACTATTTTGTTCAGAGAATGAGATTTTCACAGGAACGTTCTGTCTGTATGTGTGTGTTTATGTTTACATATGTAAGTATTTCATGCTGACTGCACCTGTATGTATGGCCCAGTTTCGGAAGAGAGGAGCATCTTTCTCCACATCCCAGCCGTGTCGCGCGGCATGCATCCATGGAATCTGGAATATTCTCTTCTCCTGCAGGCAAAGAACATGCAAAACATGTCACGGACCAAGACACACCCTGCGTATGTGCATTTAAAAATGACAAAACACTTCACAAATAATAGCATCGTGCTCATGGCGATTATAGTTTTAACAAATCAATGCTATAAAAAGACTAGCACAGTCACTGTACCTTGTTGACCCATTTGAGCCCCGGTATTTTACACGAGTTTATCTGCTCTTCTAACCACGGCCTCATACGCATTCTCTCTACCGGCATGCTGTCCTAGAGAAAAAGAGAGAGAGATAGAGAGAGATCTGGAATTTGTCAAAGTTTGACAGCAACTTTTCCTCCTTCAACAGGTTGTACATTCCTTTACGACTTTCCAGGAAGCAAGATGACAAACTTTAACCTCGTTTCTGAAAAAACCCCACCAGGAAAGATCGTCTGAATCACAATTTACTGAAAGTTACAGAAAACAAAATGATTATGAGATGATTGGTTTTTTGCTCCATGAGTCAGGCCCTGAATGACAACACAAACAGAGGACGCTGAAGTGTTTGTGTGCTTGTGTGTGTGTGTGTGTGTGTGAGAGAGAGAGAGAGAGAGAGAGAGAGAGAGAGAGAGAGAGAGAGAGAGAGAGAGAGAGAGAGAGAGAGAGTTTATCTAAGAACGAGTGCATGTGGCTAAACCTGTAATATTGATCATGCATGATGACAGACATCAGAACTGCTTGATGTTGCTTGATTCTTGAATGTGCAAATCTAAAGTTACCGATTAACCAATTTGAGCTCATAAAGAAGTTTATAGTTAATCACAATGAAAACTCGCTCTTTAAAATCATACGTTTGTCGCTCAGACCTTTGAGCTTTTATGGTCCATTAAGACGTAAGAGTGAACAAAGGCATAGAACAACAACATTTCACTGCATGAGAAACAGAATTATGACGCAACATTGTTAAAACACAATCTATTAAACCACACAAAACCATAACTCAATAACTAGGGAAGCATGATGAAATATTGGTCTTATATCAGCTGATGTTAGTGTTTCTAGCTCACTTGTATCGGATTTATGCCTATACTGTTTATGCCTATATTTAGATGTTTTGCCATCATGTAGTGCCAACATAAATGGAAAGCATTCGATTATGAGCTCTATTTCTTAAAGAACCCCGTTTTTAACATGTTATGTGAATATCAAGCTATATTTATCAGCTTATCAGACAGAATTTTGATACAGATATTGGTGCACCAGTTCATGACAGACTCTTTCCATTGCAGTGCCAAACTGCCAATGTTACACCCTGTACTTGCGCATGTAAGTCAATATCCACAACTAGTCCATGCAAACTTCTCAACAGCATAATTTGATAATAAAACACATTGTTATTCATTAGGTCTGCACTGTACTTACTGTAAATTGACATTGTGGCGTCCAATGTGGCCCAATCATTCTTACAGTACACTGAACCAGAAGACTTCAACCTCCTCAAATAAGTGTGTTAGTGTTGTCAACTCAACTCAAAAGTGAAAATAAACATTCCTTGATTCCCATTGGATCCAAACACCCCTTGACTTTCGATTCTACACTCACCCCAGCAACTCTACGTGGCCTACAGCATAAACATGCACTTATATTCATACGAGCCCCCATAAATACATGCGGAAATGCGATTTATTACCTGCGACGCGTGGAAAACACTCCAGGAATAAAAGCAAATAGTCTGCGAAGAGTCTTGACAATTTGTAGTTCTCGATAACAAAACGAAAAGTCAAATGGGTTTGATTTCGCTCTTCAGATCGAAAGCAAAACAAGTGAAGGAAACAAGCGCTTGGGTGGAAATCCCCAGTGTGCGTGTGTGTGAGTGTGTGTTGTGGGCTTACTTCGTGTTTACAAATCCTACTATGGTGCAGAAGTGCCTCATTAATATTAACGACGTAGCGAGCCGTTCGCGAGCTGATTGGATGGCATTTGAGGAGGGTGCATATAAGTGTGAGGGGAGTTATGTCATGGGGAAAGCTTGCCTCATGAATATTAATTACGTAGCGAGACATTCGCACACCGGTTGGCTGAAAAGCAGACTTGTTTGTAAATTAGTTTCTTTTACCAAAAATAAACTGGGAAAATCCATAGTACAAATAATAGAAATCTTTTTGTATTTTTGTATTTCCACACGAGGAAAATATATAGTATATCGCTAGTGAATAATACATATATTGCGAAAAAAAATGTTTTATTGTATATTGTTATTATTTTTTAATTAACATCACTGACATCTTATTGTATTAAACATTCCCTGTCACACATTTGACTGAGTGTATTGCTTATATCGCAATACTACATATAAATTAATCAAGCACTTTGAAATTCACATTTACTGGACGCTCCAGAGAGTTTAACGGTACCCAAGCAACGTCTTTGGACCTACTTAATATTCATGAGCTAAGTCTTTGCCATAGTAGTTTTTGAGCTGGTCTGCTTATTGGCTGCAGGCTGAAATGCGAAAGTCGATTTCATTTTCACTTCCTCGTTGTTTCGTTATTGCTTCTTAAAGGCGAAGCTGCAACGTGCAGAAGTGCTGGTTGTGTTTGAATAGGAAAATGCCCAAAGTTTCACGTTCCTGAGAGTTCAGTTGTGATATATCACATATATTTATGTGCAGGTGTTGTGTATTGCTGTATTAAAAATTGCATTCGCATGTTTTTATGTTTTTAGTGTAAGTCCACATATTATTTCAGTCCATCACTGTAGCTGGAATGACATTTCCAAAAAATAGAGATTTTAGAGATGATATTGGCAATGCAAGTTGTTAGTTAAAGGTATAGCTGTGCAATGCTATCCTCATTGTGTCCACACACACACACCGTCTCATATCTTATCTCTGCTGCCAAGCCCTGCAACTCCCAGCATAATGATGCAACACACAAACCCCATTTAAATAATGCATTGGACTCACATAGTCTTTCCTAGAGAACTATAATTGCAAAAAGCATTTCTAAAACCCACTTTCTTTTTTAAATCATCCAGGTTTTTCCCCTGTATGTAGTTTTGAATCAAACAACACAAAAAGGAAACAGCTTGATGGAGATTTGAGAAACAAGACTGAAACAGAAATAAGGCAAGGTTTCGGGGAGCAGTTCTGCTTTCTGTTGCATTTCTCAGGAACACACCTTTTGTTTTTCAGCTGATCTAGAACATCGCGCCACCTAGTGGTGAAGAAACACTGCAGTCTGCAGAGGAATTATGTCAACAAACTGCATGCTGTGAAGCGAGAATGTTTTCAAAAATAATAGAATGAATATTTATTTTTTAAATATAATTAAATATTAACTGAATGTGTGTGTTTCTACATACGTATACGTTATACACTACCTTTCAAAAGTTGTTTTTGAAAGAAACACTTATGGTCAGGTTTTCGACTGTATTAGGTATTAATTTAAACTGCTGCTTTTAGATCAGAAATCACAGATTAAATCGTTTTTTTAATTTTTGATATTTAAAAAAAAAAAAAAAGTCTCTTTTGCTCACCAACGCTCCATTTGATCAAATCAGTGATATTGTGAAATATTATTAGTGTAAATCGTCTGTTTTCTATGTGAATATACAGTAAAGTGTAATTTATTCCTGTGATCAAAGCTGTATTTCCAGCATCATTACTCCAGTCTTCAGTGTCACATGATCCTTCAGAAATCACTCTAATATGATGATCTGATGCTCGACACACACACACACACACGCGCTCTTTATCTTGTTTTTGACATTTTTATCTTCAGTATTCGCTCAACTCAAAGCTAATTACACAACGCACACAAATTAAATACAAAAGCAAAATGTTTATTTATCATCATTAAAATTGGGCTAATGTTTTTATTCACATCTTCTTCCTATAAATGAATCTTTATTGCATGAAACCTGACAACTGTGAACATTCATAGACTAAACGATGCAGACATTCAGATGAGGCTTACATGATGACAGACCTAGAAGTCCATATAAAGATTAAAAAAGAGCTGTCTTTCAAAACCAGCACTGTTAACATTTCCCACACCATAACTAAAAAGACTAGATAGTAATTTCAAATACTCCCATAGAAAAAAAACAACAGCACATTAAAATGCAGTGTTTGACTGGAGTCTGTCACTAAACCGCTACAGGCAAACCCAAAATTATTCAGACACCAGATATCATTTTTGATATTTTTTTCATTAGTGTGATCAGGACACTATAGTTCATTTATGTAAGTGAGGAGAGCAAAATAAACTGACATATTATACCCAATAATTCTTCATACCAGTCAAATTGATAAAAATTTGGGAGCAGAAATGATTCAGTGTGTTTTCTATAATTGCTAATGCTCTTTTTACACACACACTGAACAACATGAAGCATTGCTTGGTCACTGGTCGAGCTAAACTGGTATTATCTAATTGTGTAGTTAAATTTAACAGCTGACAGATATTCAACATAATTCATGTTTCAATTCATAATTCAAGTCTAACAGAAGGACGGACAAAACCAGTGAAATATCCACTGATCTGAGAACGTCATATTTAATTACCATTTTCTAAACTATAGCGAATAAACTGTGATAATGTGAGAAATGTTGAAGGAGTCTGAATACATTTTGTTTTGATTGTACATACAATAAAAGTGCTCTTATCCCATTGCAACTTAATCAGTAAAATAAAGATGAATTATTTAGGGAAGTAGAGGTCTTTGGTCAGCATAGATACAATGCAAGGGATCTGTTTCTTGCCACCGTACCCCGGCATATTACAGGAGGATTCGAAGTCGAACGCCACCTTGTGGTTGACACGCGTCATGATCTGCATGATCTCCAGTTGCTTGCCGTATTTTAACAGCATCTCACAGAGCGAGGAGATGAACCAGGAACCCTGAGTGACGTTCCTCCAGGCGTAATACCCTGAGGAGAGACAGAAAACACACGTTTGAGGGCGAGTGGTGTTGTTTCTGTGAGGAAACTGCCTTGAGCGAGACATTAGATACCTGGTACCGTGGAGTACGCGTACAGAAAGTCGGCCTCCACAGGAATTCTGTTTGTTTCCATGTCACTTTCACCATCCGCTTCAACGCCAGGGTCCAGATCTGTGCCTCGACAGGCCTGGAGACACACAGGATCAACACATCCGTGAAAGAGCAACTAAACCAACACTCTTATGTGGTGTTTTTAATACGCTTAAACCGTGTGTAAGTTCATAAGTCGACAGCATTGCTGAGTATTTTCTGCTTAAAACTGCAGTGAACCAAAGACAGTCTCAAAAACACGGTTTGAAATCGCTGGTGTTTCTGACGTCACAAACGACCTTGTAACCAATCAGATCAACGTGTGATCGTCAACCAGTGGATCTCTGAGCTGAGTGAGTGAGTGGAGGCGGGGCTCATCTGCATATTCATACAACCGCGCATACTAAATGAGGCGAGGGTGTCGAGTTACATTCAAAACATTTTAAGGCATTACGATTTTTTTTCCAAGGAAAAATTTTATAAATATGTAATTTTGGTGATCAAAGATGAGTTTTAAGGGATAAAATGATTGACTACAGGGAGATGATTTTCTCAGTGATTCCTCAGTCAACAATGAGTCGTTCTAATTCTAACCTACATATCCATCGACGGTTTCTTGTAATTATATGTTTGTAATGATTTTTAAGGGGTAAAATTATTCACTAAAGGGGGACTTTTGTCAGAACGTACAAGTTACAACCCAGAAGCGCTGCGCTGTAACTCACTCGAGGCCCACAGAGAAGGAGATGAAGAGTTGAATAAAGTCGTTATTTTTGTTTCTTTTGCGCACAGAAAGTATTCTCGTCGCTTGATAAACTTAAGATAGAGCCGCTGTCGTCACTCGGACTATTTTAACGATGTCTTTAATAACTTTCTGGGCCGGCAAGTTTCCATAACAATAGAAGCCTATGGAGGAGTGATCCAGCTCTCAGATTTAATCACAAATATCTTAATTTGTGTCCCGAAGATGAACGAAAGTCTTACGGGGTTGAACAACATGAGGGAGATTAATTACTGACAGAGTTTACATTTTTGGGAGAACTATCCCTTTAATGGTTTTCTGTTAGAGCGGCGTCGTGTTAGCGGCCGCTAAGTTAATAACTAATGATCTTTGCGACGGAAGTGAATCAATCAAAACTAACTTTAGCTGGACAATAACTTTATTCTAGAGCTGCTGTAAAGCCTAAACACTCTCTGTTACTGTAATCTCCTGTTGTCACTGTAAAGCTGCTGTGAAACAGTCTATATCGTTAACAGCGCTGTATAAATGAAGGAGACTTGACTCGTGACGCTCACCTGAATGAAGAAGAGCTTGGGTTTCCCCACCAGTGAAGTGCAGCGATCTCCTCTGAAGAGCTCAAACAGTGTCTTCAGTGGCATAGAATTATCCGTGCCAAAAATCCTCCCATCTTCTCCATGACTCAACAACACACACACAAACATGGCCGACTTACTGTGATCCTCCCGAGACACTGAGGATGGAAGACCTCGTGAGATTACGAGCCATTCAATTATTCTAATCAATCAGTGTTGTAAAACGTACCTTTAGTTAACAAATCCTTCATCTCTGAGACAGTTTGATCATTTCTAGTACTGACTTTGAAGCCTAGCTTTGAGAAGGTCGCCATCACACTCTTTGCATCCTCGTCTGTCCCGTTACGAACTCCCATCGCTGTTTAAAAGACATTAATATGAGGATAAACAAACACCTGAACTAAACCTTTAAAGGGTTAGTTCAGCCAAAAATGAAAATGATGTCATTAATGACTCTCCCTCATGTCGTCCCAAGCCCGTCAGACCTCCGTTCATCTTCGGGACACAGTTTAAGATATTTTAGATTTAGTCCGAGAGCTTTCTGTCCCTCCATTGTAAATGTGTGTACGGTATACTGTCCTTGTCCAGAAAGGAAATAAAGACATCATCAAAGTAGTCCATGTGACATCAGTGGGTTAGTTAGAATGTGTTGAAGCATCGAAAATACATTTTGGTCCAAAAATAACCAAAACTACACCTTTATTCAGCATTGTATTGTCTTCCGGTTCTGTTGTGGATCCGCGTTCAGTGACGCCGCTGACGTAAGACGCTGCTGACGTGTGTCTGGTGCGCCCGAGCTTCGTTTACAGTCTGAGGGAGACGCACGCTGGAAACAAAACAATCTTCACAAACATGTCTAAGGATTTCCACACAGAGGAAGACTTGCATTGTTTTGCCCAGCCATATTTATTTGAACCCGAACACACGGACGCACCAGACACACGTCAGCAGCGTCTTACGTCAGCGGCGTCACTGAACGCGGATCCACAACAGAACCGGAAGACAATACAATGCTGAATAAAGTCCTAGTTTTTGTTATTTTTGGACCAAAATGTATTTTCGATGCTTCAAAACACTCTAACTAACCCACTGATGTCACATGGACTACTTTGATGATGTCTTTATTCCCTTTCTGGACAAGGACAGTATACCGTACACACATTTACAATGGAGGGACAGAAAGCTCTCGGACTAAATCTAAAATATCTTAAACTGTGTTCTGAAGATGAACGGAGGTCTGACGGGCTTGAAACTAAGTCATTAATGACATCCATTTCATTTTTGGGTGAACTAACCCTTAAGTGTCATGAAACCCCTTGTTTAAGCCTGGTCGTTCACACCTCTGAGTTTCAAAAAGTCTCTAGAAATGGGCGTGAAAAATGTGGGAAAGTGGGAGTGTAGTGTGTGAAAAATAAACCAATAAAACACAGACCTGCAACACACTCATTATACAGACACATGAATATTCAAATATGACCATTGAGGGGAAAAAAAAACAGAGTTGAGGGCGGCTTGATGCATTTAACCCTCGTGTTCTTCAGGGTCTTTTTAACCCGCAAATGACTTTTGCTGAATTTTAAAAAATGTTCTCTTTGTCCACATGGCATGAAACTTTGTACGGCTCTCAACCCTTTCTAGATCTACCAAAGAAAAAAGAAATAATGATATCAGTTTTTATGTTAGCGTGAGAAAAATAGTAGCACTCGTGGTCTTTGGGGTCTCCAGAGACCCCAGGCAACAACATGTTATTTTTTAACAGAATAATAGTTTTTTTTTTTTTTTTACAAATGTAATTTAATCGGTTTATTAATGTTTTTACGCCACATTTGTGCAGTTTCTGGAGGATTTATATACAAAAACAGCTTTTTATGTACAATTCCCTTTATAAAAGACCCACCAAATTTCTAAATTTCATTTATGGGGATAACATGGATAATTTTACATGGTTTGGTGTACATTTTTTGGCCATATTTTCAAAAATGTAGTTTTAAAAGTAAAAAATGATCATTTTAGCCACTAGATGGCTATAGAGCTCCAGTATATGCTATTTGACTGAAAGATATCTTTTCACAAGTTTTTCCAATTGGATTCATATCTAAATATTATGAAATCACAATTCTAACAATAAAAATGACTTATCAACGTTTAGCAATTTTTGTACTGATTTTTGTTTTTGCAATAATGTTACATTAAGAATTAAACCTGAAAACGATAAAAGTTAAATTTTTAGAGTTTATCATTTATTTAAATCATCTTTTTTTCATATAATTGTACAAATGTAATCTACACTTCAATTACTAACTGTAAAAGAACAGATATGTACAGTTATATTATATATTGAGTACAAACCGATCTCATGTGACGTAGAATCGAGCCGACAGCCAATCACACGCTCCGAAGGCGCGCTTCTACCTCACATTCCCTGACGTTGCCTCGACTTTGCTTTTCTACTCGGAAGAACAAAAATTGCTCAGAAAAATGCAAAAATAACCTATTTATTGGTTAGTATTGGAGTGTTTTTAAAGGGTTAGTTCACCCAAAAATGAAAATTAAGTCATTAATTACTCACCCCCATGCTGTACCAACCCCGTAAGACCTTCGTTCGTCTTCGGAACACAAATGAAGATATTTATGATTAAATCTGAGAGGTTCATGACTGCTACATAGGCTCCCTAAGGGAATGAATCCTGACGGCCCAGAGAGTCATTAAAGAAAATGTTTAAATATTCCATGTCGCAACAGTGGCTCAACTATAAGTTTATCAAGCGACGAGAATACTTTTTGTGCGAAAAAACAAACAAAAATAACGACTTTATTCGACTATTCCTTTTCTTCCTTGTAGGCCTGAAACGAGAGTTCAAGAGATTTCCACGACGCATGCGCGAGAATTGCGATCTCCTTCAACTACTTCAGTTCAGTTCTCGCGCGTGCGTCGTGGAAATC
Organism: Tiaroga cobitis; assembly: GCA_030578255.1. Classification (NCBI taxonomy): domain Eukaryota; kingdom Metazoa; phylum Chordata; class Actinopteri; order Cypriniformes; family Leuciscidae; genus Tiaroga; species Tiaroga cobitis. The sequence goes on from CM060604.1 coordinate 1,787,818, forward strand.
TCTTGAAGTCTCGTTTCAGGCCTACAAGGAAGAAAAGGAATAGTCGAATAAAGTCGTTATTTTTGTTTGTTTTTTCGCACAAAAAGTATTCTCGTCGCTTGATAAACTTATAGTTGAGCCACTGTTGTGACAAGGAATATTTAAACATTTTCTTCATTGACTTTCTGGGCCGTCCGGTGTCAGTCCCTTAGGGAGCCTATGTGGCAGTCATGAACCTCTCAGATTTAATCATAAATATCTTCATTTGTGTTCCGAAGACGAACGAAGGTCTTACGGGGTTGGTACAACATGGGGGTGAGTAATTAATGACTTAATTTTCATTTTTGGGTGAACTAACCCTTTAATGTTGTTGCACTTCATGAAATTGCACTGTCGATTGATACTCTAATCTCGTTGTATCATTGCAATGACAACAAATTATTATTCAGTGTTGTGCAGCCTGTTCATATCTGTTCATATCTAAAAAAAATGTGTTTTGGGGTTTCATGATCCTTTAAACCTGTCTGTGTGCCTCCCATCTCTTACACGTTTTTCTGTGGAAGTTCTTGTTGTTGATGATCACGCATTGTCCCAGACTGCTGTAGTTCATGTTGTACTGGAAAGCACCAGAATGTGGTTTGGCATCTGTGTGATCGACTCCGGCATCGGTGAGAAACGGAGTCCTGCGAGAGCAAACACTTTTATGAGTCATTCCTAATTAAAGTGGAAATTATTGACGGTCACTTCAGGAAGTGGTTGGGTAGCAGATACTTTCATTAACTTCACACTGTGAACTTCACAAGCGGCACGAAACGGAAACTGTGCTCGTCTTTTCTTCCCTGTTGCGCTGACGTCACAGTTACGTCACGGCGTTAGCTGAAGGCAAAACAAACGGACAACTGGAGGCGGCTAATACAAACCAGCACAGATTCGGCTACATAATAAGTAGCTTAAATCATTATTATTATTATTAAATGTCATCTTGTTGTGTTGTTGGGTGCAAGAATCAATGAAAAACGGATATGCTGTATCTGGAATTTTTATTTCTAGAAAATATTCACATAATTAAAATCGCACGGTAATGTCACTCTTTACATTTTCGTCTTCTTTGCGCTGGCTTGGCAGAACTGCGGATCGTACACACAAGTCTTTACATGACCATTCAGCACATAGTTATAGGCATCTAAAGATGTATATGCCCTCAGTTTCTCTTTACGCTCGGTTTCTCTATCGGATAGGTGTAGTAGAAGTCAGGCCAGTCAACCGGAGGTAGCGTTAACGTTAATCCTGTCAGATCGTCCATGCATTGAGTGAGCGTGTACGGGTCAGCCAATCTGGTTCCGTCTGTTAAAATGAACTTTTGCAAATAACAATCGCGGCCCTGGACACTGAGTGACCTTTCACAATAAGATAAAATCGGATTTTCTCCAGTCATTGTTAAAAAACAAGCTAACAAAACTTGCAAACTAACGTTAGTGGAGCGACAAGAGGGATCGTTCTGCCTCCACCTAAGCTCCGCCCACAAAAACGTCACCATGTTTACCAACTGAAAAGGGGTCTGGAGGCGGAGGAACCTGTCACTCACACGAGATCCACCAATAGAGACAGAGCGACACGCATCATAATTTGAAACCACGCCCATACCGTCTCAATTGACTTTGTATTGTGTGAAGCGGTCTCCTCATCATTTCTGACTTATAACAAAAAACAAAACAATGTCTAAAAGCTGCTATGTGACAAGGTGTACAGCAAACAAGCTATAAAAACAAAACAGAAATAAGTTTTTTATAAGCTGTCAACCCCAAAAAACAAGCGTTTAAGGACACAAAAGTGGATACAGAAGAGAATATCCCACTCTTGATTGAAATACTGCAGAATTTGATTGCAGTTTGTTCATATTTTTGTTTTTCTACTTATGAGAAGTGATCTAAATATTTGTGGCTTAGACAAACCTGTTTTGCAGTTCAATGGATGTTTTCCCCTTCATTTCCTCCTGTAATATTTTCCACATTTACTCATTTTGCTGGCCTTTTGTGTTTACGCACTATTCAAATGATTAGTCATACTATAAAAAGTCCACCTGTGGTGAAAATCCAGCTTTTAATGTTGTTTATGTGTCTATGTGGTGTTTTTAATACGCTTTAAGACACACCGTGTGTAAGTTCATAAGTCGACAGCATTGCTGAGTATTTTCTGCTTAAAACTGCAGTGAACCAAAGACAGTCTCAAAAACACGGCTTGAAATCGCTGGTGTTTCTGACGTCACAAACGACCTTGCAACCAATCAGATCAACGTGTGATCGTCAACCAGTGGATCTCTGAGCTGAGTGAGTGAGTGGAGGCAGGGCTCATCTGCATATTCATACAACCGTGCATACTAAATGAGGCAAGGGTGTCGAGTTGCATTCAAAACATTTTAAGGCATTAACATTTTTTTTCCGAGGAATTTTTAAAAAAAATATGTAATTTTGGTGGTCAAAGATTTTTTAGGGGTAAAATTATTCACTACAAGGGGACTTTAACATTTTGGATGATTTTCTCAGTGATTCCTCAGTCAACAATGAGTTCTAATTCTGACCTACATATCAATCGATGGTTTCTTGTAATTATATGTTTGTAATGAATCAATTTCCACCAAAATCAAACACATACCCTCGTTCTTCCCCTTTTCTGGCGTCCACCGTGTCTTCACCACTAGGTTTTCCGTCCGACATGGTCACTAAAAGAACACAAAAGAAACAGATCTACTGATTAATAATGCTATACAATTTACAAAAATAATATATAGGTATTATTTATTAAGCATTCTGGATCCTTGCAGTTCTAAGAAATGTAGCACCGGTGAGTTACAGTAAGTGTTTATCTGTAAATGTTGTGTCATTGTATTCACATCCTGCTTTATTTCCTTCCACCATGATTTTGTTGTTAAAACCGCAAGGACATTTTTAGGTTATGCAACAATAGGCTATAAATAATTATATATTCTGTTTATGTCAAACTTGAGTTTTTGCGGTGTCAAAAAATTAAAATAACTGGTTTCAAAGAAAAAACTACAGGTGTGTCAAGTTCCCTTAAAATGCTAAGAGATAATTGTTTGCTTCTTTCTACATTTAGATGATCGTGAAGTCACAATGATCACAAATATCATAAGATATACACACATAATTTAACAGCTTGATGATGAATGAAGGGTGGGTGAGTCATTGTCACTTGAAAATTGCTGTAGTAACCCAGAAAGTAGGTCAGGCAGTGCCTATATAATGAATCTCAAAACAATTCTTGTGTCATAAGTATCCTTCTCTTCATTGCCCAACACGTTATGAAAGCAGTTTAATGTTACTCTTCTTCTTCCATAATACGATACGTTTTAGTCTTAGACCGTCTCAGAAATGTTCAAAAACAACACACACTCTTCATTGATTCTCTTAAGAGGCGTTTACACACAGTCACGTCTTGTTATCTAAATCCATTCGTCATTAAAAACACCCCAAAACATTCAGAACTTTTTAAAAAGATCAGTAAAAAAAGCAAAGGTAAAAATGCAATTAATGGAAATAACGTAAAGAACTTACAGGTGTGTTGTCAGATACTTTAATTTCCTTCTGAAATAGAAACTGAAATACAGGTAGTTTTTATAATGAGGAAGTTCTGGTTTCTTTTGCAGGGAGGGAGCGCGCAGTTTACGTTAAATTAATAGGCTATTAATTAAGCCATGTTTTTTTTTAAATCGCCCAATAACGACAGCCTACTGATAAATATTAAATAAATTCCGCATACGTTGCCATTTATGACTATGACCAATATCGTAATCGTAAAGAGTTCCGTGAGACTGTTGCTCCCCCCACATGACATCTACAACAAACGAGATTTTACGCATGCGCAGTAACATAACACATTAGGATCACTAGCGTGAGGCATTACATAAACACACTAAATAATCTTTTAGTGTACGTATTTATACAGTAGTTGTTAGAAGTGATGTCTGGCCATAAATGTGATTGAAGATATATATTCAACAGGTGGCCTATGTTTTTTTATATAAGTTATATATATATATATATATATTTTATTCACAGACAACGTTATAAAACATTAGCCTACATTCATTTCTTACTAATGAATCTCTTTTGGTCAGTAAACAAAAACTTATCGGTTAACTTTATCTTCTCTTCAATTATACGTGTCAAATCTCTCTGAAATCACACCATTTACACTCGTATATATAAGCAATTATTCAATAAAGAGGTCGATAAACTAATGTTAGTCAGTCAGCAAAACGAAATGCGCGCGGCTTTGTGTTGAAGACTGAGGTAAGCGCGTGCTGGAGAAGCGCGTGCAGAATCAGATCAGGGGCGCGCAGTAAAGAAAGTTACAAAATCACGTTTTTATGATTTGTATGCTTTTCATAGGCTACTATACGCTTAACCTTGGCTTAATATTTTTAGCTGTAAAATTGGATTAATCTGAAAATTATAATGCATTTTAACGCGATATAATCCAGGTTTTAATAAACTGTATATCTGCAAAATATATTTTTCGAAAAATGACACATTTTAGCATAATAACAGGCCTATTATAAAGATAAAACCAAAAAAATAACCTGTAGGGAACGTCCTGGGAAGGTTCCCTTTAGGTGGCAAAATTAGTTATTAATAAAATAACCAAATGGGAACCATGGAACGTTCTGTGTTTGCAGGGATACATTTACATTATATATAAATATATATATATATTTTTTTTTTTACATATATCCACACACACACGCACACACACACACACACACACACACACACACAGGATGCAGTGTTGGAGAGGGTGTGTGTATACACAGTATTATGACTGAATGACTGTGGCCACACAACAAAAGTAAAGTCATAAGTGTCTCTCTGATTTATGGAGATAATTGTTCAACATTATGAATAATCACAACTGGAGGAAACCTGGAGGAACCCTCTCACCGAAACGTGCAACGTCATTATTAGAATGGGAAAAAAAGGAATATTGGAGAGCTTTATTTCAAACAAATCTAAAATGACATACATTTACAGCATGCTGATCGAGTTCACTGACAAGAAGTTATGCATTTAACAAATTTGAGGGTTTATCAAACACTTGAGAGGAAATAACAACAGTGTTGCATTCATTTTGAAAAACAACTTGTAGGTATTTGCTTTGCATATGCTTACCTTAGCAAACAGCACTAACAAAACAGAGTAAATGTAAGAGATTTCACGACATTACAGTCATTTATAAAGTTATAATCTTTATGGTATTCAGTCCAGCAAGTTCTTGAATTACATGCATTGTAAGTGTGAGATACGGACTGGAGGAAAGGTGAGGAACTGTGCCGTCTGTCCTGAAACAAGTCAAGTCAAGTCAAGTCAAATATATTTATATAGCGCTTTTCACAATACAGATTGTATCAAAGCTGCTTCACAGTATCAATCAAAACAACTAAACAATGTTTGTTTATTACTAAAAAAAAAAAAAAAAAAAAAAAAAAAAAAAAGTGTGAACAGTGACTTTGCACTGATTCTTCAACTTTATTGTGTTGTAAGGGGCCTGAGTAAATATTGTTCATCACCCGGATGTCATTTTATAACACACACACACACTCCAGAATATCAGGTAGTTTAAAATGGGTGTGTGACTCCAGATCTGCAAGTTCGTTCAGCTACAGTGTCTGAATGACTGCTGCGCTCACGACCGCAAAAATGATCCTCTTTCTGGTTATTCTGACTTTATTAGTTGTATATTTTATTTTTCATAGGATTTTTATTCATAGGAAGACCTTCACCGGCACTGCCAAACTACATGGGAAGACAGTCATTGTAACCGGTAGGTGAAACAGACGTTTGTGCAAAAGTTTAGTCTGCATGATTTCTCAGAGGTTGTTCAGCTTCGTACATGTTTCTGCCTTGGGCGAAATGAAAACGACACCAGATGTGGATATTCAGGAAGATACAGAGCTAAACAGTGAATGTGGAGCAGTCCGGATCATTAGGCGTCGGAAGAGTTTGATGAGAAGATCATATTGAGATCTCTGACTTTTGATTACAGACTTTGCAAATACTGAAATAGGAGACAAGATGGAGTCTATTTTTCTAGGAGAAAATCCTGAGCAATTCTGCAAATCTCCATTTGCTCGCCATTTAACTGTGATATTAAAGAGATATCATGATTGTTATTTCCTGTAAAATCACAGAACTGAGAGTATTTTCTTCTAAACTAAATTATTGTTAACTAAAAGATTACAATCATTAACAGAATTAAAGCTGTGATAAATTATAAATATTAGATCTCAAACTAAATTACTAAAATGACTAACTGGAAATAAATACAAACTAAAACTGAACTAAAAAACTAAAAACTAAACCTAAATATATATATATACACAAGCTAAGAAAAATTACAAAAGCACATAAAAAATATGTAATAATGTACTAAAATGAAAATAAAAAAAACTGAAAAGACTAAAAAATAAAAGCTCATTCAAAATATGAAATACACTAGTGTTGCATATAAGCATTGCATGACATATACTAGATAATACAAAATATTTTTATATGGAGAAACGGGCCTCAAAATTACTTGAATTTAAAAAAAAGTATGAATTTTGTGGGGGAAAACGTGTGCTTTATTGACCTGGGAAAGTTATATGAAACCATAGTTGTGCTTCAAATATTTCTGTGGACGATTGAGGTCAAAAGGTTGTGAACCACTGATCTAAATGAGCAGCAAGTGCAAATACTTCACATGAAGCTGATCTGTGTCAGAACACATATTCATTCCATGTGTATTATAATCATACCTGTATCTGTTGTGTCCGACAGGTGGGAACACTGGCATTGGGAAAGCGACTGCGTCTGCGATGGCAGCGAGAGGAGGCCGAGTGATTCTGGCCTGTCGAAGCAAACAGAGAGGAGAAGAAGCAGCTCGAGAGATCAGGATGGTGAGTGTGAGGAGGACCGGGGCATGTTGTCACAGGCAAGGTTTACGTGTGTTCATATCATAGACAGTAAAGTTTCGTATTGACCCCAATAGACATGTTTCTACGGTGGCCCTTAACGGACAAACGTGTTTCGTCACTATGTTGTTCTCCGTGTAAAGAATCTAGCTATAAACTTTATAGCTATAAACTGACTTTATTAAAGTCAGCGAATAAAACACTGACACAATGATGAACAAGTAACAATAATATTCGCAATTACATCGTTTTACTGAATAATTAAGTCAAGTCAAGTCACCTTATGTAGGCCTAGTGCTTTTAACAATATAGATTGTTTCAAAGCAGTTTCGCAGGAGATTACAGTAACAGAGAGTGTTTAGGCTTTACAGCAGCTCTAGAATAAACTATTGTCCAGCTAAAGTTAGTTTTGATTGATTCACTTCCGTCGCAAAGATCATTAGTTATTAACTTAGCGGCCGCTAACACGACGCCGCTCTAACAGAAGACAGAAACTTTAATGTGTTCTGGCCGTTCATTCGCACGACAGCAGTGCCTGAGGCTCGAGAACGCAAAACTTGAAACAGGTGCAAGGTGCAAGTCATGAAAATTTCTGAAGAAAAGTTTATCTCTGCACAAACCTCAAAAACGCAAACATGTGAAAACGCTGACGGCATGCGCATGCGTATCAAGTGTTTAGTCTATAGATATGCGCGTTTGAATATATGTGCGCAGGTGTGTCTTTCTGTACAAATTGACCTCAACAAATTACTTGTCTAGCCTTAAAAATGTATAATACAGAATTATTTATCGATTCCGCGTGTCCATGTGAACTGGAATTATTTTGACAATGTTTTATCTGTGGGGCATATAGTAGCAATAGTGGGGCATGTTGTCACACTAGAGCCTCTTCAGCAAACCTTGAACAGTAAAACAAGTAAAATGAATCTCAAAACAATTCATAAATATCCTTAAATTGTGTTCAGGGGCCTCATTTATAAACGTTACGTACGCACAAAAGAAGGCGTACGCCGCTCTCTACGCAATAATTGGTATTTATAAAAAGCAAACTTGACGGGAAAATGTGCGGTCCTTCGCGCAAGCTCTGACCCAGGCGTACGAACAAAAACGGGTGAAATGAGAAATGGCGACACCGTCGGCAGAAGGAAGAAACATGTGAAAGTGTGTGACCGTTGTGTAAAAGAAATGGCAATACTGTCTGGCTCTCATAAATAACATGTAGACTTCACAAAGCAAGTCTTACAATTAACAGCCTACCCGTTTGATCGATCTGCAGTGTAAAACAAACAAAATCAAACGAAGATAACAACAGAAATGCAAATTAACACATATTTGCAAAAATAAAAGTGAAATATGTTCTATGCAATTCATCCTCATAACACATCTGTAGCTTGTCAGATGCAATCAAATGGATGGTAATAAAATGCCATGCCATCACAATGCGTAATGCAACCTTTTGCCACTCAAGTGCTTTTTTTAGCACTAATGCCCACACTGTGCCCTCCAAACAACATTTTACTCCTCTTTTCCACCTCGCCAATGATAATTTCTACTTCACATTGAGTGAAGTTACGTTTCTTGGTTTTTCTCTTGTTTGCCATGATTTCGCAATCGATGAATATTAACTTGTGGGCGTTTCACGGACTATTTATGGGCAAATATGGGCGTGACATGAAGCCGCAAAAGCTGCGCTACATTTAGAATTGATTGTTATTTATTAAGGGAAAAGTGCGTAGGATGTGCGTGCGCACAGTTTTATAAATCTGAATATTTCTGTGCGTACGCACGTCCTATGTTTCATACGTACGCCACTTCTGACGCAAATCCTACGCAAAGTTTTATAAATAAGGCCCCAGGTCATTTTGACCCAGAGAGGAATTTCCCGTCCCCAAAAATGCTAATGTTATTGCATGGACTAAAATTTACTGACTTTACTGACTCAGAGTCTAAAAACTTCCCAATTTTTTAAATACTTTTTTGTGTGTTTTCCCCCCACATTGTAGCACTTGTGCAATATGCGTATACTATTTGTCAACACTTTTGAATAACTCTCATTCATTTACTAATAAACATCATACTATGGCAAGACAGTACAGACAAAAACAATGTTTTTCCGTGCACATGTTGATTTTCAGATTTTTGGCTTTTCATAATGTGTTGTTTCAGACTAGTGGAAACATTTTTTTTCTCTATTTGCATTTAAATTATAATACATATAGTCTGCAAGTTATTAATGTAATAAAATAACTATGTTGATATCTATTATTAATCATTTTTATGAATGATACATTTACACTGCTTTACTTACTATCTATTGCACAAACATTGTAAATGATAGAATATTATAATACTTTCCTTATAGGAAACTGGAAATGAGAATGTGATCTTCATGCAACTGGATCTTGCAAGTCAGAAATCAATCTGCTTTTTTGCTGAGAACTTCCTGAAGGCCGAGCGCAGACTGGACCTGCTTATTAATAACGCAGGTAAAACTATCCGGACACAAAATGTACGGAAAAACAAACATAATTAAGTCTTAAACCCAAGTATAAAACTTTGACAAGTCTTCACTGTCACATAATCCTTCGAAATAATTCTAATATGCTGCTCAATTTTTATTAAAGTTTACTTTTAATTCAAGTAATTTAATACCTTTTCATTAATTGTCTTTTCAGCACTGATAATAATCATGTTTCTCGAGCATCAGATCATCATATTAGAGTGATTTCTGAAGGATCATGTGACACTGAAGACTGGAGTAATGATGCTGGAAACTCAGCTTTGAACACAGGAATAAATTACACTTTACTGTATATTCACATAGAAAACTGCTGATTTACAATTTTAATAATATTTCAGTTTTTACTGTATTTTTGATCACATAAATGCAGCCTTGGTGAGCAGAAGAAAGTTTTTTGTTACGAACTGTTGACCACCAACATCATGAATGATACCTGTTGTGTGTGTGTGTGTGTGTTGTCCAGCACTGGCGGCTCCAGGACGCACTGAAGATGGCCTTGGGATGATCCTGGGTGTCAATCATATCGGCCCGTTCCTGCTGACCAATCTCCTGCTGGACCGTCTCAAGGAGTGTGCGCCGAGCAGGGTGGTCAACGTGTCGTCGTGCGGTCACGATCTGGGCACTATTGACTTCGACTGCATCAACACACACAAGTCGCTCGCTCTGGGATCATCCGACGCTGATCTGTTCAGGGCCTACACTCACAGCAAGCTCTGCAATGTGCTCTTCACCCATCAACTGGCCAAGAGACTGGAGGGAACCAACGTCACATGCTACAGCCTTCATCCAGGTCAGAGGTCAATAAGTCAATGCAATTCACGTTTATTTGTACAGCGCTTTTCAAAGCAGCTTTACAGAAAATGCATATTACAATTTAGAGTGATCTTTTATCAGAGGTAACTGTCTAAGTTATGTATTTCAGAAATGTACATATACAAAATCACAGTTAGCAAAAAAGTAATTTAATGCAGATACAATGAAGTAATGAATACTTGTTTGTTAACAAATGCTTATGACGTTTAGAAAATAAGAATGTGCAATATGCCAGTAGTATTTGTCAACACTTTTAAATAACTCATTAATTTACTAATAAACATTATACAAAGGCAAGACACTACAGTACAGGGACAAACATTGTATTTCCGTGCACTTCAGATATCTGTCTTTTCATAATGTGTTGTTTTTCAGAGTGGAAAGGAATCTATTTTTCTCTATTTGCGTTTAGATTTAAATTATAATACATATAGTCTGTGAGTTTTTCCTCCACTTCAGCAGCACTTACATGCACCAAATTTTAGAGTTTTATTCCTATCTATATTCTGAAGGTTTTTATAGAAGGGTTTGTTAATATATCATTTGTCTGATTTTCTATAACAGTTCAATCCTAAAAAAACATGATCAAATTTTGAATTTATGAATAGATAAAAAGAAAAATACAAAATTCCTTCAGTAAAAACCTTTAACTCTAATATGTCAACAAAATCAAACTGTTCAGTTGTTATCAATTGTTCAGATTTCTGCTGTGTAAATGTTTAAAATGATGCCTATTTAATTTCATATTTAAATATTTCAGAAAACTCGTAACAATGAAACTTTTTAGCAGTTATTAATGTAATCAAATAACTATGGTGATATCTATTAGTTACCTTTTTTTTTTCTTGCACTCTTAAAAATAAAGTTCCAAAAGTTTTTTGTTTTTTTAGCAAATGTCATAAAATTTTGGTTCCCCAAAGAACCTTTCAGTGAACAGTTATTAAAATATATTTTTTTTTCAGTTCTAAAAGATCCATCTTATAAGATTTTTACAACTGGAGGATCCATCTTAAATAAACATTTTAATAAACTATATATATAAAATATACTGTGCAATGGAAAGATTCCATGGATGTTAAAGATTCTTTATGGAACCATCAATGACAATAAAGAACCTTTATTTTTTAGTGTATTCACTGGTGTGTCTTGCCTTAATAGATCAGTCCCAGTTTCCCTCCTTCTAACAGTGTGTTTTCCATGTTTGATCTGGTTCAGGGTCGGTAAATTCAGAGCTCGGCCGTGACATCAATGAATGGAAAACGCGTATTCTCAAAGCCATTGTTAGAAGGTTTGGTGCGACGGACCCGGTGTCGGGGGCTCAGACGACGCTGTACTGCGCTCTGCAAGAGGACATCGAACACCTGAGCGGACGATACTTCTCCGACTGTCAGCTGGTGCAAGTCAAGCCCGAGGCCAGAGATGATGGCATCGCCAAAAAACTGTGGGACGTCAGCGAGAAGTTATGTGGCAGGATTTGAACACACAGACAACACTGGACACTTTGCTGTGAAATATGTACTGTACTATTTTTTTGTTGTTGCAGTTTCTCTTTTGGTATATAGTCAAGTCTCCTTCATTTATACAGCGCTTTTAACAATATAGATTGTTTCACAGCAGCTTTACAGTGACAACAGGAGATTACAGTAACAGAGAGTGTTTAGGCTTTACAGCAGCTCTAGAATAAAGTTATTGTCCAGATAAAGATAGTTTAGATTGATTCACTTCCGCTGCAAAGATCATTAGTTATTAACTTAGGGGCCGCTTATATATATATTATATATATATATATATGTGTGTGTGTGTGTGTGTGTGCGCAGGCGTGTTGTCTTTCTGTACAAAATGACCTCTACAAATATAACGTAATGACGAGATCCAAGCACACAAATGCTGGAGCGAAGTCATATTTATGCATGTCGTAATTACAAGATAGCAACCCATGATGTTCAACTCAGAGCAGTTCACGTCCTCAGACTCAGAAATATGCATATCTATGGCAACAATATGAATGTCAGAATGAATCTGCTGTGGTACAGCAATCATGTGGAATAAGAAACAGCTCTCAGGAAATATGGCGTTATTATGAGTTATACGAGGACATGAACGAAAGGAGGGAAACTCTAGATAATACACCATTTGCAGCGTTGGAGGGGCGTGTTGATTTGAAACTTGGCGGAAACAATTATCAATAATATAATAGCATTATATAATGTTAGAAATCACTATTATTGAAATTATAGTAATGATAATGCATTTTTGTAGTAAAAAAGTATGTATATTTGTATCTAATTTAGTTGTGATACCATGCATAAATAAGTAATGTAAATATTTAAAATATTTTTTCACCATTTTGAATTCAGATGTTGTGATTTGGGTTCATTGTTCAGAATCCAATTAGGAAACACTTTAATTAAAGCTGTTATGTGAAATGCATTACAAAGGTATTCATAATGTACGTTATAATGTATGGTCTTCTCATAAATAATTGTAACCATTATAATATTGGCAGATTCCTTGTTACATCGGTAGTTGGGTGTTTGCCATGTGTTTTAATGCATTGCACTTTCTAAAGGTTTAATGCTGCTCTCAGGTACACCTGGGAAACTCTGATTATTACCACGCCACACATGCAAAGGCCGTTTCAACAATCTGAATGTTTTCGTACTGTATTTGTTTTTGTTTTTAAATAAAGAAACGTGTTAACGTATCAATCTTGCAATTTGTTGAATTGCCTTTCAAACAGCAACTTCAGAAGAAGAAAAAAAAACAGCAATAAAAAAGTTTTTAAAAAGCACTTTATTGTGGGTAATAAATTGATTGTTTAAAATGTTGTTTAGGAAAGAAAAAAATCTGCACAGAACAAAATGCCATAGCTTCTCCTTTCTATACTGATTACTGGCTGATAAATACAGCTGGAAAAAAAAAAACATGTTAGTTCTGAATTTGGTGCCATTTATGGCACACAAAAAGAAAATGCACCATTGAACTATCCAAACTAAGACCAAAACCAGTATGAAGTATTTACAAAGCATTTCTCCCCTTTAATCTGGACAGGCAAGGTGTAGAGAACAAGATTAGATTAGAGCAGGAAGTGGTTTAGACTAAAAGCCACTCACAACATTGAGATCAAATGTCGGCCGTGACATGGCAGTTTTTCTGCATGTTCAGGGAACTTGAACTACTAGAACTTGTTGAACTACAAACAAGCATGTGCATAATTTTAGCCCAATCCTCCTTCATATTCACACATTAAAAATGCATTTAAAATATACCTTGGGTGATCTACATCCTTAAATGAATTTGTATGTTTAGTTTTAATTGTTTTAGTGCGTGTGCCTCTTAAAAATAAAGGTTAAGTTTCTTTAATAGTTCCACGAAGAACCTTTAACATCCATGGAAACTTTCCATTCCACAAAAGGTTCTTTAAAATATTCAACTCCAAGAAAAAAGTGGTTCTTTTAAGAACTGTCGACTAAAAGGTTCTTTGGGGAACCGCTAAAAATCTTTCAATTTAAGATCTGGAATCAAGTTACATTTTACTTTTACTAAACATAAATGGGAAATGTTTATTTTATTTAAAAAAATAATGCTGAAGTTGTACACTAATCTGTTTTTGTCCTCTGTGCATCAATGTTCAACCCTACTTGTCACATGAACTGAACTGCATTAACGACAAAACCTTTTGTCTACTTGTTACAAGCATGTTGACATGCATGTTCATATCCACATTTTTGCACGTTCATTCACTCAAAACGTACACTTTATCATTTCTGTGATAACACACGGAGCCCAAACACAGCACCAGATCTTTTTAGCCTAAAGCACAGTGACTATATATGAGACGAGCTCGGGTGGGGCATTCTGGGACAAAAGGGTCAAATGACTAAGCACCATCACACACTTTACCCTAAATAGTATACACATGCATCAAGAATAAAGGCTCGTTCACAGCAAGGATGATAAAGATATACAGGTTAAACTCGAAAAATTTGAATATTGTGCAAAAGTTCATTTATTTCAGTAATTCAACTTAAAAGGTGAAACTAATATATTATATAGACTCATTACATGCAAAGTGAGATATTTCAAGCCTTTATTTGTTGTAATTGTGATGATTATGGATTACAGCTTATGAAAACCCCAAAGTCAAAATTAGAATATTGTGAAAAGGTTTTCATATCTGTAATCCATAATCATCACAATTATAACAAATAAAGGCTTGAAATATCTCGCTTTGCTCTGAACTTTGAGCGTTGTAACTTTGCAGATGTTGTTTATGCTCAAACAGCAACATTACACACTAACTACAGTTAGACAAGTGAAATCATAATCAACCATTTTTGATATCTTTCAGTAAGATTGTGTTTAGTCGCAGTACCAAACGCTTCCACTAGATGAAATCCGTCTCCCATTCATTTCCAATGCTCTCATTTTTGACCGCGAACAATGCAAGTGTGACTATTTTTTTTACAGGGCGGGTCTTAATACACACGAAATATTTATGAATATAATTTGTGAAATTATTTTTTTTTTTTACAATGCTTTAAAATAGACTTAAAACAATGCGTAATAGGATTAGAAAGTGAAATAAACTCAACCTTTCATTTTAATGGACTAATCTAAGTATACACACAATACTTCAGTTACAATAAATTCCCAAAACGAATAAATAGTCTGACAAACTACTAATCCATTAAATATGTTTATTTGCCGAGTTGATTATTGATTTTCTGTTTCATCTAAAACCTGCTGTAGATTGTCATTGATGGTCTTTAGCTGATGTTCTGTTCCCATGATGCCCCTGGCTTCCATCAACATGGCAGGCATACACGATGGACCATACTGTCAGGCACATGAAATGAAATGAGAAAAGGACAGAAGCACAACAAATCATATACAGAATGACAAGATGGTTTGCTTGTACAGTAAGTTAATGCACAGAATAGGAATGAGGGTTCGACACCAAACTGAACATCTGAAGGCTTCTCTACCGTTTCCACTTCATTGGGGTGAGCGGTGCGGTGCGTCAGGTACTTCATGTTGAGCTCCCGAAGGCTGGAGAGCAAAGCGGACCCTTCTCTCAGAGATCTGAGCCTCAGCTGCATCTCATCGTGCTCTTTCTGAAGCTCACTCAGCTTCGTCTTTCCCCTGAAACACAGTTAAATCACTTCATATAAGAGCTGTGCGATTCATCCAATGTGGCTTTCAATTAGGGCTGCACAATATATAGAAATGAGCAAAATATCGCAATATGCATATCGCAACGGCTTGCAATAACTGGGGTCATGAGCAAAAGACAAAGAGAAAATCACTCGCTGCTCTCGACTGAATAACTTTATAAAGTTCATTTATTTCAGTAACTCAACTCAAAAGGTGAAACTAATATATTATATAGCTTATGACAACCTTTTCACGATATTCTGATTTTGAATTTGGGGTTTTCATAAGCTATATAATATATTAGTTTCACCTTTTAAGTTGAATTACTGAAATAAATGAACTTTTGCACGATATTCAAATTTTTCGAGTTTCACCTGTATTTAATTCATTACGGAAACCCTGAACCGAAACGTAAAAAAAAAAAAAAAATCTGTAAAAAACCCCAAAAAACTAGCATTTCGAGATTAAAGTCGAAACATTTCGAGAATAATGTCAAAACATTACGATAATCCACTGGCTCAGAGTACGCGCGTGTGTGTGTGTAAAGAAATGCACTTGTGAAGTCGAACTGCCATGGATCAACACAAAATAGTAGTTTTTTACTTTTATCTGGGCTTTCAACAAAATTCTACACAGGTGCTAATCTACCAACAAGAATTAGCATGACGAGCGCACAGATCCGCCGGAGTCGGTATCACAATCTGGTCCACACTTTATGTGCCAGTGTTTATGAGGTGTTTTCGTGCTCGTCTAGGCAACACTATCTGGGTCGAGAACACAACAGTAACCGTTCTGTCTCCCTCTTCACCGTAAATACGTTCTGGATACATTTTAAGTGCATCATTCTGTATCCAATCATTTGGCCGGATCCCGTGATTTCCTCAGATTTAATATCCACTAATGGTGGATGAGTCTGATATGATTGTAAAGCGCTTTGAGTTTAGGCCTAGTAGACATATGAAAGCGCTATATAAATGCCTCATTCATTCATTCAAAAAGCTGGATATCTCCATCCAGTCTGAAAAGTGTTTTCCGGGTTGGTTTTCCTATGGGCTAAAGTCGATTCCGGCGCAGTATATTTTATAACGTCCTATAGGCTAATGGTAGCCTAATGCTGGTAGATTGGCACCTGTTGAATTTCCTTTTGTTGAAACAAAACACACACACACACACACGTCTCGAAACGTTTCGCTTTAATCTCGAAATGTTTCGCTTTAATCTCGAAATGTTTCGGCTTTAATCTCGAAATGTTTCGCCTTTAATCTTGAAATGTTTCGCCTTTAATCTCGAAATGTTTCGTTTTAATCTCGAAACGTTTCGCTTTAATCTCGAAACGTTTCGTTTTAATCTCGAAATGTTTCGCCTTTAATCTCGAAATGTTTCGCCTTTAATCTCGAAATGTTTCGGCTTTAATCTCGAATGCTAGATTTTTTTTTTTTTTTTTTTACAGATTTTTTATTTATTTATTTTTTACATGTTGCGGTTCAGGGCTACCGTAATTCATACAGTGAAAACTAGGCAGTGTTTTATTTTTACATTTGATTATTCAGTTTCTGTTGTTTAATAACCCTGATGTAGGATAACTGAACCCCTGAACCCCACTGATGTTAATAACACTTCTTACGCTACAGTAAAACACTGATGTTCACTTTCAGAAGCTGGAGGGATGTTTTGTAGTCACAAAAATAATGTGAAACACGCATGTAGGTTTTATAATTTCAAATATGTTTTAAATATAATTTAAGTTTATTTGACTCACTTTAAGCATTATCGTATCGCATATCGAATATTGCATTATTTAATGAGTTATCGCATTTTTCTTCAATATTGTGCAGCCCTACTTCCACTGATTGTGAAAACTAGATAATCTTTCATTGCTTCCAAAAAGCCTAAACTTAAAAATACCTGTCTTGTATTCACATAAACACAGTTGTTTTTTTCTTAAGTGAACAAAAAGTGAACAAACAGTTGGGAGAAAACCGCATGCGTGTCAGTATATTAGACCTGTGCATTCACTCTTAAAGTGACAGCGGCCTAATAAACCTGATGTCGTCTGTGTCATTAAAGTTAAACAAAAGACAGAGAGAATCACTCACTGCTCTTAACCGAATAACTTTAATAGCTTTAATAAGAATCAAAGCAAGTTTTATTAATGCAGTGAAGACTTTTTATTTTACATTAAATTGCTTTATTTAATTTCTGTTGCAGACCCTCCTAAAAAAAGCACCATATTTTGTTCTATTGTATTTATTGGTCCTTTGGTTTGTAACTAGTTTCTTTGTTCTTATTGTATTACTGACTCTTGTCTTTAATAATTGTTTTAGGACTTCTTATAGTTCGCCTATCAGTTTTTTATGTGGTATTAAAACTGGTTTTGATAATTGTGAAATTTCACACTTTTGTAAAACAATTGCCCACAACTAATCATGTTAAATATTCACGATTTCAATACTGACCAAAAAAAATGTGATTATGATTTTTGACATAATTGAGAATTTGATCGTTTTTAATAATATTTTGAATCAGTCTGCCATTTTTACGTTTTTATGCAATCATTTTAATTGATTAATTTTTTTGTAATTTGTTGTGTGTTTCTATTTTATTTAATTTTGACCATACTGTATATATATTTTTATTTATTTAAAGTTTTAGTTTTTTAAGTGCATCAAGTTACACAATATAAAAAATGAGAAACTAGCTGAAATAAAATTACTTTTATTTAGTTTACTAAAATTAGTTTATAATATTTATATTTCATGTAACAAAAAATGCTTTTTATTTTATTTTATTGTAAACGTTTTTAGTTTTAGCTAAATATAATAACCCGGTCACAGTTTAGTTTAGGTTAGGGTCCAATTCTCACAATTAACTTACAATAAACTACAACTTTTTCCTCAATAAACTCCTAATTACTGCTTATTAATAGTTAGTAAGTTTGTTAAGTTTAGGTATTGTAGGATTAAAGGATGTAGAATATGGTCATGCAGAATAAGGCATTAATATGTGCAATAAACAGCCAATATCATAGTAATATACATGCTAATAAGCAACTAGCTAATAGAGAGAATTAAACCCCAAACTAAAGTGTTACCAGTGTAACCCTGCTTACTACATATAACTGTTATGATTGCATTGTTATGATAGTTTTTGCAGAACAGTTGTGACATCACAGTATAAAAGAGCAAATAAAATCTAGTTTTTGTTTTTATCAGTGGTTACTTAATGAGTTCATAACTGGCTTCCACAAGCCTGGTCCTCTTCTGGTTAACATCTCTATTGATCTGAAAGACAGAACAACACAGTTAACGCCTTCCAAACAAACGATTAAAATATTTATTACAATTAAAATACAGCTGAATTAGAATATCATGCGAAAGTTAATTTATTTCAGTAATTCAACTTAACAGCTGAAACTAATATATTATATAGACTCATTACATGCAAAGTGAGATATTTCAAGCCTTTATTTGTTATAATTCTCACTTTGCATGTAATGAGTCTATATAATATATTAGTTTCACCTCTCATTACTACTTTTGCACCATATTCTAATTTTCCGAGTTTCACCTGTATATTTTCCAGATGAGAATCACCTTGTTATTGTATCTTTTCACAGTCTTGAGTTCTTTTGTGGCTGTGATCTATGAACGAATGGCACATTTTTTATCATTATAATGACAGAAGCAACACTTCACTTATTTCTATGACAGACACGTAACGCAGTCTCACGATCTCCGAGATCTGCTCCTCAAACGAGCGGCTGACGGCGTCGACGGAGCGCTTCACGGCGTCAGAGTTTATGGTCTGCCTGCAGAGAACCACAACCAAGAGTTTGAGAGTTTAGTGATTTGATTTGTGGAGTTGATTTGCTGAATTGACACCATGTACTTACTTATACTGAGTGACAAACTCCTGGAAAGCGTCGAGCACCACGTCGAGATCAGTGGCACTTCTCAGATCTCTGGGTTTTTTAGCGGGACCGGCTGACTCTGGAGAAGGACGCTTTACATTTATGCATTTGGCAGATGATTTAATCTAAAACGATTTGCATTGCATTCAAGGAACAGATTTTATTAGATAATGCATTACAAAGTTTGGTATTGTTGTGATTCATCACTGTGCCGTTTGCGTTGGTTCATGGCAAACTATATTTTAAACGATTTTTAAAAAAAGTGTATATAAAGAAAACGATTGTGAAAAATACTTCCAGAACCAAGACACGTACACTATAGAAGCATTTGATGCATGTATATTAAAAACACCTCACATTTAAAATAAATGTAATTAATAAACAATGTGCATGTTATTGCACAATTGCACAAACAATATAATACATACACACACACACACATATATATATGTGTGTATGTACAGGTGAAAAAATGAGAATATGGTGCAAAAGTTCATTTATTTCAGTAATTCAACTTAAAAGCTGAAACTAATATATTATATAGACTCATTACATGCAAAGTGAGATATTTCAAGCCTTTATTAGTTATAATTGTGATGATTATGGATTACAGCTTATGAAAACCTTTTCACAATATTCTAATTTTGACTTTGGGGTTTTCATAAGCTGTAAGCCATAATCATCAAAATTATAACAAATAAAGGCTTGAAATATCTCACTTTGCATGTAATGAGTCTATATAATATATTAGTTTCACCTTTTAAGTTGAATTACTGAAATAAATGAACTTTTGCACCATATTCTCATTTTTCGAGTTTCACCTGTATATATATATAAAATGAATGTTACTTCAATCAATATGTGAATTACTACAAGAATATGATGTAATATTTACTATTACTAATATTAATATTATAAAGAATAATATTGGTGATATTAATATTATGTTTCAGGAATACAATACAATACCATATAAAATATTACACGGCATATTAATATTGGTAATATTAACCGTCTAGTTCTCTTCGGTCACTTTTGACCGAAAAATAATTTGTAAAAACATTTATTGTATTGTAATTTCACCAGAATGGAATGAAACTGTGTGACTTTTGTGGCACTGGCTATGAGAACACACCATGTGACCGCCAAAGGACATTAAAATTAATAATATAACGCAAATACTAATATAATAATGTTTGAAAATCCTACACTGTAATTTTTTATTTTTTATTTACAGGTAACGGCCTGTATTTTTTTTAACAGAATTTTGCCGTTTTGTCATTATACAGTGAATGCCTGTTATTTTCCAGATATTTGCTGTATTTTAAAGGTCCACTGTTAAATTTACAGGTAATTGCTTGTATTTTGGGTTTACATCAATTTTATGTTTTTTTTAAAGGAAATTGTCTGTATTTTTACAGGGTTATGTGTAATTTTACATAAAATATTAAGTAATATTTTACAGATTATTTCTGTGAAATTAGAAAACGAAGAAAAGAAGGTATAACTGCAGAAATCAGCAGTCATTTAACATGTTTTCCTTGAAGATCATTAAGCGTGCGGTAATAATAATAATACATTTGGAAATATAATTTTTTTTTTTTTTAAACTAATAAAAATAAGTAATTATGTCTGAAAATATTGTTCTCAGCAGCTAAGAAAACATTTTACAACTGACTCGTTCAGTACCTGATGAAGATAAAGACTTCCTCTTGTGTCTGTGGCCGCTGGAAGATCTCCTCTTCGCCGCTTTAGGTTTCTCCATGCTCGGGTGCTGGAAAGGAGAACACATGTTTTATTTAAGACCCAAAAGATCATCTGTGGCGGGTGACGCGGTCAGATCACGAGCCAGTTTGAAGAGTTACTTATGTTCACTCACTTTGCTGGGAAGTTCATGTGTAAATCAAATCTGTGCAGATTTGGCGCAAATACTCCTGAGTCCTCATGAAATATTAAACACAGTGTATTGCTCAGAATCTGCTCATATCTGGCTTACCTGAACACACACGTCACTACACAACTAATAACGGCACGCTTGTTCAAGCAATAGTGAAGATTAATAAGCATTTGGTGAACAGAAAAGACTGTTATTTTCCAACATCCTACAATTACTTGATGTTCTTTGTACTAAAACCCACTAAAACACATTTTTTGGTGAAAAGGATGAAAGAGGAGTAAGAAATGAATGTATGAAAATCAATTTAAAAAAAAAATATATATATATATATATATATATATATTAGAGGTGGGCATAGATTAAATTTTTTAATCTAGATTAATCTAGATTAATATTGAAATTAATCTAGATTAATCTAGATTAAAATGGCTCATTTGAATTCTCCCGAAGGCATTCAGAATATGTGTGCTACCCAAATAATGACTAAAAGTAAGTCTTTGAGAATAGTTTGCCTCGCGTAGGGATGTGCATTTCTGCCAAAAATGCCATTCGACAATCGAGGAGCAAAAGTCGAATATCGTAAAAAAAAAAAACTAAAAAAACCGCAATGACAGAAAGGGAGGCCAATTTCATCTTTAGCGATTTGTCATCAAACAAACTTTTTATTAATTGAACAAGTAACGTGTTTTCGTCCTTTTTTTAAACATAGTAGGCTAATTGGAAGAAGAAAAAAAAACAATACGCACGACAGTCCGTTTTTGCATCGCCAATGCTCGTTAGATCAAAAAATAATGTCATCATATGTCATAAGAATTTTATGTGAACCTGCCTTGTTACTGCAATAGCCTCATTTTTTAAACAAATTAGTTTCAATCAATGTAAACTATTCGTGTGATTATGCCACTGCGCAATACACGCGCAATACACACACAATGTATTACCTGAATGAAATGAAATCGAATGTATCGTCCTGTGGAATCATTCATTCACAGACAGCTTACGAAGATGTTCAACTAATAAAGATCTTCATCGCTGGCAAAAACATGATGCATTTGCAGATTTGCATTCACTAGACTAGACTGTAGATCGGCCACTTCATCCAACGCTCGTGATGCTCTTAAATCTTCCTGTTTCGACTCCGAGTGTGAATTGAAAGCGCTTCAGACGATTCAGTGCGCGAGGAACTGAACAGATCAACTGATTCGCGAACCGATTTAGACAGATCATCTGACAACTTGTTTGATGAAGTCTGTGAACAGAATCGACTCAAAAGACTGATTCATTTGTAAATGAGCATCGCTCATGCCCATACAAAGGACACAGCGCGCTTGGAATAAACTCATTTAACAACGTATTGCATTAAAATAAAGTGAGAGGAACGTCGCCCAACGTAACAAAGTAAAAGTACACCTTGTGTCCCTGACAGGAAAATACCCTACTGCGCGATCTGTGACAGTAGGCGCGGCGTCATAGCCTACTACACATTAGAATTGCGCGAAAATATAACGATATTCGAAAAAGCTATTTATGATCCCAAAACAACTTTGATTAACGGCGATATTTTTTTTATCGCCTGATAAGAGTCTCACGTTAACGCAGCACGTTAACGCCGATAACGGCCCAGCACTAATATATATATATATATATATATATATATATATATATATATATATATATATATATATATATAAAACCTGTGACGCAGTTAATCTGGTTTATTTGTTTTTTTGTTGTTGTTTTTTGGCTAGTAAAAGTTGTAAAATGGCCGATAACTTAAAAATTTAGTATCCAAATTGGCCGGTGAGTGAAAAAGTTCATTTCAAACCCTGCACAAATCATATATGTAGTTACTGATGGTTAAACGTACAAAACTTTCATCCTCATCCGTGAGCTCCTCTGAGGACGCCGGCGACCCCTGTCTCTGAGACGCTCCTGGGGTCGGAGAGGTTTCCTTTGATGACCTCTGACCTTTTCCTGCTTTCTGGAAAAATAAAAAAATGCAGTCAGTCAGTCAGTCATGTTTATTTATAAAGCACATTTAAAAACAACAGCTGTTGGCCAAAGTGCTGTACAATGTATAAACAGGTATCCATACGACATAGAACAACAAATAAACAATACACAAAGCACAAAACAATGCAATACCACTACAGCCGCTTATGACCGTAAGCAGCAACAAATAAATGAGTTTTAAGCAATGATTTAAACTCGGTGTATGTAGGTGCAGACTTTATGTGTAATGGCAGATTGTTCCAAAGCTGTGGGGCGGCCACTGAAAAGGCCCGATCTCCTTTTAATTTTAAACGAGTCCTCGGAACAGTCAACTGTAGACTACTGGATGACCTGAGATTTCTAACAGCATTATGATGAATTGAAAGGAGATCCGAGATGTATAAAGGACCTAGTCCATGCAATCCCTTATAAACAAACAACAGCGCCTTAAACTCAATGCGTTGTTTAACTGGGAGCCAATGAAGAGAGAACAATACTGGTGAAATGTGCTCTCGTTTCCTTGTTCCTGTTAACAGTCTTGCAGCAGCATTTTGGACAAGTTGAAGACGTGACAGTAAAGACTGTGAAACACCCAAGTACAATACATTACAGTAGTCTAACCTTGATGAAATAAAAGCATGTCAAGTCAAGTCAAGTCATCTTCATTTATATAGCGCTTTTAACAATGGATTGTTTCAAAGCAGCTTTACAGAGATAAACATATAATTTAAGGTAACAGATTGTTTTGGCATTATAGCGGTTCTTGAATAATGTTATTTCCAGCTAAAGTTAACTTTGATTGATTCACCTCCGTCGAAATGATCAGACTTTAAACGCGAACCTGTGATTAACGCTGACGGCGTTCACATGCTCATTCAGAATGGATTCTATAGTTATGTGCTTTTTAAAATATGTGCGCAGGTTTATAATTCATACAACCCAGCCTAAACAAACTACTTTTCTTGCCTATAAATTTTGATACAGAATTTTGTTTTATTTTATCACTTCGGGGTACGCGAGCCAGAATTCACAACGCTTTATCTGTAGAGTGGGAAAGGGATCCTCCATAGGGAGAGGATAGTGGACACTTCAGCACTGCAGTGTCATCGGGTCCAGGCGGATCTCCTTCGTCAGATCTGGACACGGCCTGGATCCGGCAGGCTGCGGTAAAACCTCGGGATAAACAAAGACACTAATATTAGCGTAGATGCCATTCTTCTTATGATGTAGCGAGTACATCAAGATTTAAGGGAAGTGTTCCCAGTTCCGGCTGACCTAATCTATGCAGCCTAACATTGAATTATAGAAGTCTATAGTGTGTTATGTGTATGCTAGGTCAAAGAGATGTGTTTTTAGTCTAGCTTTGAACTGACAGAGTGTGTCTGCTTCCCGGACAATGGTAGGAAGACTGTTCCAAAGTTTTGGTGCTAAATAGGAAAAGGATCTACCGCCTGCAGTCGATTTAGATATTCTAGGTATTATCAACTGGCCGGAATTTTGAGATCGCAATAGATGTATCACAGATTCCATGTCTCTGGGTGTTAAAATTGGCTTAATTTTTGCAATATTCTTTAACTGATAAAAACAACTTCTGACCACACCATTTATCTGTTTATCAAAAGTCAGAGTTGAGTCAAAAATAACACCCAGATTGCGAACGTGTGTATGGATATTTGTAGTTAAAGGTCCCAAATTACTGGCGATCAACTCTGTACACTTAGATGAGCCAAAAATTAAAACTTCCGTCTTGGATTAATTTAACTGAAGGAAGTTGGCGGACATCCACTGTTTGACGTCCCTCAAACAGTCAAATAAACACTTTAAGCCAGAAACGTCATTTGAGTGTAAAGGAACGTAACACTGAGTATCGTCTGCATAACAATGGTAAGATATATTATATTTAGTAAAAATAGTATACAGCGGGAGCATGTATAAGGAAAATAAAACAGGACCCAGGATCGAGCCCTGCGGAACCCCATATTTAACTGGTTCATGAGGTGATAAAAAACTGCCTATCTCTACTGAGAAGGTTCGGTCCTTTAAATATGAAGCGAACCAATTCAAAGCACAACCTTGAATCCCTATTTGCTGTAAACGATTTAAGAGAATGTCATGATCGAGAGTGTCAAATGCCGCGCTAAGATCCAGCAGAATTAAAACAGCACATTTACCAGAGTCGACGATCAAAAATAAATAATTTTAAACTTTAAGTAGTGCAGACTCTGTGCTGTGTTGTGGTCTGAAACCAGACTGATATTTATCCAAAACACCATATTTCTTTAGGTAGGAAGAAAGCTGATTAAACACAACCTTCTCCAAAACTTTTGATAAAAATGGTAATTTAGAGATGGGACGGTAATTATTCAAAACTTTTGGATCTAAGTTTGGCTTTTTGAGCAGCGGCTGCACAAGTGCATGTTTAAAATAGGATGGAACTATCCCACTAACCAAACTACTATTGATTATTGACAATAGGCTCGGACTAATAAAATCAAGTATATCTGACATAAGGCGAGGATGGACAACATCAAGTGAGCAAAAGGTAGGCTTCATTTGTCGAAAAATGTGTTGCAAATGACTATGAGACACTGGAGAAAACTCTGATATATTTGTAAAAATCTGTAACGATGTAGACTGCGGTAGGTCCAAAAGAGAATGGGAAAAGCATGATCTTATAACATTAATTTTTTTGCAAATGAATTTAAGGAAGTTTTCACAGGCCGTAGCAGAGGGATCAGGATATAAATTAGAAATCGGATTCAGCACATTATTTATAGTATTAAATAGTATTTTTGGACTGTGTGCATTTTTAGCAATAAGGTCTGAAAAATATTTTGCTTTTGCAAACTTAGCAACTTCTTGATATTGGATCATACAGTCTCTAACGCATTCATAAGATATTTGTAATTTGTCCCTCTTCCACTTCCTTTCTGCTCTTCTCCATTTTTGTCTAATAACTAGGGCTGTAACGATACGCGATATAAAATCGAAATCGCGATACTCAGGTCCACGATCCTGTATCGCGATGTGAGAAGGCAGAATCGCGATCACACCCCTTCCAACAGAGTTATCCTTCCTGTCCAGAACCAGGGCTCGAATTTCGGCGCGGGATTGCGGGTATTGGGCATAATTCTAATCATTCCCGCAGGTCTCCCATTTATAATGCGGGAAATTCCCGCAATCGTAATCCACACAGATGATAAAATCAAATCATTCTTTTAACAACTATCTTCCAGACGCAATTTCACAAACAGCGTGAGTGTTCAGCGGTGCCGCGCGCGTCTTCCATCTCTTCTCTCATAATGTGTTGTGCAAGGCAGGCGCTGCATGCGGCGATAATACACACTCGCGTTTTGGAGTCGGGACCATAGACTGTAAAAGTCTTTTTAAGTCTTACCAGTTTAAACATTCAAGCAATTTTAAACTAATCAGTGCTCGCGCGCTCTCTGAGAGATTATTTTCTATGCGCACATTCATAGAAAATCCGCCTCAAAAACAGCTGGCCAGTAACTATTTTTCGCGGATTATATTGCTTTAACACGCAAAATGGTCAATTTCGGTCTTTGTGAGTAGGCTATACTCTAAACATAGTCGGTTTTGTCTTTAATAGGCATAAAACGCATGCCAGTATAATGAACACAGGATCCGTGCACTAGCTCTTAAAGTGACGGAAGCCATATGTGTCTGTCATTAATTTTGTTGTCAAAAAAACAAAAGACGGCTTTAAGTTAAAGGAATCAGGATTAATAGCCTATGTATTTAATTTATTCAGGACTAAAATACTACCCAGTGTTATTTTCCATTTGATTACTTTATTCAGTTTCTGTATGTGAATACTAGTGTTAGACCTATTCAAAAACTTTTCTCTTTAATTGTCTTTATTTGTATCTTTATTCTATTGTATTTATTTGTGCTACTTCTTTCAATTTAATTAAACAATTTAAATCAAGCTTCCTTGTGTTGTGTAAACTCTTAACAACAATATTACCCCATTGTAAAAATGCAATGAGCGTAAACATTTAGGCAAGATAAATGCCTAAATAGTTTAATAATTTGCATAGTTATTATTGTTCTTTGGTGTTTAGATTATACAGGTTTTTCCTAATGTTATTTAATAAAAATACCGGTATTTTTTTTCTTCTCTCAAAATCTCTTTTTTTCACCACAAGCCCCGCCCCCTCAAGCCCCGCCCCCGTGATAGAATCGCGATACGAATCGAATCGTGGGTCAAAAATCGTGATACGAATCGAATCGTTGGTTTGGTGTATCGTTACAGCCCTACTAATAACCCTAGTATCATCATTAAGCCAAGGGTGAGCACAAATTCTAGTTCTCTTCAATTTAAGCGGGGCAACAACGTCCAGTATATTTGAACATAACATATTAAACATATTTACTAACTCATCTGGCTTTACTCCAAGACAGTTTGACTCAATTTCATGAGTTTTTGGGGAACTAATATAAGCATCCTGGAATCTTTCAGATGTGGATGAGTTAAAAGAACGAGCAAACCGGGCTACCGGCACATCGAGTGGTTCAGGGCTCGGAACATCTATATTAAAAGAAATAATCAAATGATCAGACATAAAAAATTCTTTGACAACCACGTTGCTGACTGAAAAGCCATATGATAAGATCAAATCAAGTGTATGCCCTTGCTTATGAGTAGGACCAAGAACAGACTGTGTGAGATTAAAATTGTCAATAATATGTAAGAATTCTTTAACCATAGGTTTAGAAGGGCAACAAACATGTATATTAAAATCGCCCAGTATCAGAATCCTATCTGCATTTGGCACAACAGAAGATAAAAAGTCAGAAAATTCACTTATAAAATCCTTATTATACTTTGGGGGTCTATAAACTAATATACATAAAATTGAATTACAGCCATCCTTCTTAAATAGCTGTGCCTCAAAACTAGAAAACGGTTCTGTGGCAGATAGACGGCATTTAAATTGATCTCTATAAATAGTAGCTAAGCCCCCACCGCGACCAGCTGACCGTATTGTATTAAAAAATGTATAATCTTTCGGACAAGCTTCAGTGAGTGGACCAAGTTCACCGGCATTTAGCCACGTTTCAGTTATAAATAGAAAGTCGAGCCCAAGAGATAATGCATTCCAATGCATTCCAATTAAACTCCATATAGTCGGCATGAAACGTCTTTTCTTCAGTATTCTGTCGTATATCCGAATGAAACGCTTCTGGAACAAGAACAAATGTGGGATTGTGTCTGTGGGGAATTGATTGGATGGTTGTGGTTTGCTATTGGCTGATCTCATGTGAGTGACAGGTTGCCCCGCCCACATCATCAGAGAAGACAAGCAGTTTAAATGATTGCTAATAAACCCTGCAATTTTGCATAAAAACCAGAATGGGCCATTTTGATTTCATGATGACTTTAACAACAGCTAGATAGTCTAGACAACTGAAAAAAATTGACATTTCTTCTTGTTCCAGAAGATTTGGATAAAAGCGTCTGCTAAATGATTAAAGTCCCCCTGTGGTGTAAATCCAGCTTTTAATGTTGTTTGTGTGTCTATGTGGTGTTTTTAATACGCTTAAACCATGTGTAAGTTCATAAGTCGACAGCATTGCTGAGTATTTCCAGCTTAAAACTGCAGTGAACCAAAGACAGTCTCAAAAACACGGTTTGAATTCGCTGGTGTTTCTGACGTCACAAACGACCTTGTAACCAATCAGATCAACGTGTGATCGTCAACCAGTGGATCTCTGAGCTGAGTGAGTGAGTGGAGGCGGGGCTCATCTGCATATTCATACAACCGCGCATACTAAATGAGGCGAGGGTGTCGAGTTACATTCAAGATTTTATGAAGCATATTTTAAATATGTAATTATTTTGGTGATCAAATATGAGTTTTAAGGGATCAAATGATTGACTACAGGGACTTTAAATGTTAATGTAGAAGCTGTTTAACTTGAAAAGACAAGCACAACTTTAGTGTCACGCTAAACGCTCACCTCGAACCCTGCCGCTCTTTTCTGGCCAGCATTCTCTCCGCCTTCTGATATGGTTGGTAAAGGTCTTCCTTTAGCTTTTCTACGACATAGAAAGCCTTTACGTTATTATTATTACGGTGATGCAGAGACCCGTTGATCTGGCCGGATCACACTCTACCTGACGACTGACTTTCCTCCTGGATCTGGGGTCCGAGACGGTTCCTGGTTCTCCTTGGATGAGGCGCTCTTAGAAACGACTCGGGCCTTTTCGTTAGCCTTGGCTTTATGAGTTTCCACAGCAGATCTCCGGTTCTGTTCTGGTCCAGGACTCAGGTCTTCCTCTAAAGCTGTGCTGTGAAGCGGGTTCCCTGCAGAAGACAACAACAACCACACACTAAAGTCACTTTGGGATTTATACAGAAGAGTTACTTTTTAGGGGTGTAGCGATGCCCTCATGTCACGAATCGATACATATCACGATACGATGTTATAATATTGCGAGACTCAAAGACATATGATAAAAGGTTAACAAAAAATTAACTGTTGATTAAAATGCTATTTTTGGTATTACATTGTGTGTGTAAATGAACAGTCTTGGACTCGGTGCTGAAACCCAATGAACAATAGAGACACCAGAATAACAATATTCATGATTCTGGAGCTGAAAATACAGAATTATTTTAGACGAATATGCTTTCAATCTGTCACTGACTAGATTTACTTAAAATAATGTCGGCCACTTTTTACTGGTAACATCAGACATTATCAGGACCCACAAGTATTGCATTATTATACATTATATTCAACATTATATATAGTAGTTTAATGTAGTACTGACACTAAAACTCTGAAAACTTGAATTTTTTCACGCACAGTAATTTTTATTTTGGGTGAACTATCCACAATACATATTGTTGCATTTTTTTAATTTCGATATATTGTGACACGCTAATACGTTTCAATCCTTACATTGACGGCATATTGTAACGATCACCAGTGAGAGAATAACCGCGGATAACCATCAGAAGGCACTCCGACAAACTACATTACCCATAATCCTTTGCCCAGACCATCATCCATTATCACATTCACCCGTGTCTCATTATCCTGTTTAGCTCGCACTATAAACGCCTGGTTCATTCTGTAACGCCTAGTTCACACTACACACTACAACGATCGCTGTGCTGTTTAGACTGCATGACTCGCTCTGGAGCCTTGAAGTCGTTGTGGAGTTCACACACACTACGTAAATGATCTGCAACAGGGGGACACACACACACCGACAGCTCGCGACAGACGGCGAGCGTTTTTGATGCGTCGTTTAGTATTTCACACATAAAGATTGGCGAGCGCGATGTGTGAACTAGGCATAAGTCAGAGTAAGATAAGATAAAATTAGACCCTTGGGGTAAGATGAGCCACCAGAATTGGCACAGAAGGCCCCTAAGTAGCATGTTGTTACTATTTTTTTTTAATTATTGTAATTAATGGGGTTATTATTCAGTATTTCCATGAATAAGATGTACATTTTTTCAGACATCTTTTGCTTTCCCTTTAACATTTTTGCTTGCCCTTGTTTAGCTAAAAACTTGCTCTATAAATGACGCCAACATGCCCTTCTATTGGGTCAAACTGTATTTTTCAATATTTTTATAGGAAAAAATCTCTCCATTAATAGGAAACAAAAAGCAATGTGTATTTCGGAAATTTGAAGGATTACAATAATAAAAATGGCACAAATCTAATAAGCAGGGTAAGTCGGAGTACGATGAAGTAAAAAGATCAAATTCGATCAATGGGGTAAGATGAGCCACCAGAATTAGCATGTTGTTATATTTAGATGTAATAATTATTGTAACCAATGGGGTTATTATTCAGTATTTCCATGAATTCGATGTACATTTCAGACATCTTTTGCTTTCATTTAAACCTTTACGTTAGTTGAGTGAAATCAAATTTTGCATTCATTGTGTTGCTAATGGCATATTTTCAATTAAAATGTAACGGCGAGCTCGTTAACGTGCAAATCGGGCTTAAATCCTGTAGTGTGAACTAGGCATTAGTCTCTGCGAAGTCTTGTTAGTTGTACGTGTAACACTGCATTTCTGAGCGCTTCCACTGTTTTCCATGTTCCTGGTTTTTGATATGATGTCCTGGTTTTCCCGTTCCGGGCTCAGCCTCTGGATTTGTTTGTTTGGTCGGACTGGTTTACTGTGCTCGGACCTCTCGCCTGTTTTTGACTACGATTGTTGATTTCAGTAAAACTGCATTTGGATCCTCAACCCTCGTGTCTCGGAGAAGCGCGTGACGCATATAAAGCAAGCGGTGATTCACTGTAGACTTTCTACACACCGTGAGGAGAATACTGATCTCCCTGAAAGAAACTGGCTTTCTCTATGGATGAGATGTCCAGCGCTCGTGGAGACTCAGTGCTCGGGTTCACACTCTGAAAAAGACACAAATAAACAACACAATTCTGTTAACTGTGTGCAAACTTTAAGTGCATATTATTGCACGTACTGCATAATAAGTAAGTATAATACAATACACATTACGAACTGTTACTTCAGTCCACAAGGCAATACTATATGTAAATAGCATGTATGTATATAATCACTAATATTAATATTATAAACAACAATACAATATTTGTCATTACAAAATATAAATATTGGTGATATTATTTATTTCAGGGCAATACATTGTATAATATTATATATCCTCTTATTATTAGTAGTAGTAGTAAATACTATACTAACATCAATAATAAACATTTTTATTCCATAATATAAATATTGGTGGTATTAAAACGACATCTTTCAGGAATTATAAGTGAATAATCATAATACATATTTAAAATTAGACATGTCTCATATTTACTTTCTGGCTTATTATACAACGTAAGTATTAGTCATATGTATTCATGTTTATTATATGTGTCATATTAATAATAATACTACATTATATATCATACACAATAACAATAATATTGCTGGATTAAAAAAATACAAATATTGCTTGTATTAAAACTACATGTTTCAGGAATTACATGTCAAAAATAAAATTAATATTAAACTATTATAATTAGTAATATTAAATGCTATTATATCTCAAACAACAATACAATATTTGTTAATACCTAATATAAATATTGGTTATATTAATATTATATTTCAGGAATTGCAATTGTTTCGGGAAATACATGTAAAAAAAAAAAAATATATATATATATATATATTTATATTTATTTATTAAAGTAGTATTATAATATTTTTTCTCAAACAACAATTAATTACATAATATAAATATTGGCAATTTTATGTTTCAGGAATTGCATGTCAAAAATATAATGTAATTAGGATTCAAAACATGTAAGTTAACGTTATATGAGAAAGCAGCTAACAAAAAAAAGCTAAACTAACACTCACCTGTAGCTCCCGCTGAACAGCTTTCAGTGTTTTCGTCATCCTACTCATCTTTACATTAATTTCATACCCTTAATAATTATCTGCATAGACAACAACAACAACAACAACTATCAGAAAGTAGCAACTGCAGTGCAAAGTCGGTAAGGAAGTATTTTTACCGCGAATGTTTGAACGCTTGGACTGAACCATCTCAGTAACGGGGGCGACTGAACAACGTTAAGGTGTGTATTTCGTTTATATACAAAGTAGGAGTGATATTTTACAATTTATTTGAATAAATATCTGAGAAAATTGAAATTAAGAAAAGTATTCAATTTTCATACATCATTTTCTTTAAAAAATTGTACAATATTTTTTCGAATTACCCCTCCAGACTTATATAGCAGGTTCCTTCTCTGTTTTGTGTAAAGCGCACAAGGCGAGGCAACGCGTCATTTCCGTCTCTACTGCCCTCTGCTGTTCTGGCGCAAAATAATAAAAAAATATTTGTTTCATTACAACAAATTGGCATTGCAAACAATGATGTTATGCTAATTGTAAGCATAATTTGATTCAATTATGTATAATGAAAAATTTGGTGTTTATAGTTATACTCGGTCTATTTGCAGTTAGGTTAGGTTTGTGAATCTGAAAACAGTTATATTTTATATATATTCTATTTTTAAAAATGTAAATAAAAATGTTATAAATAAATAAAAATTAAAATAAATACATGAAGGAATTAATATATACGTTTAAAAAAAAGTTTTGTAGTAGCGCCCTACAGTGGTTATTTATTTACCTCACGATCTCCATGCAGAGTGGAAACGCTAGAAGCGATTCTTTAGTGGCTACTTCCGGTCTCTCGCTCTTTCCATCCGAAGTGGAAACACTATAAACCAAGGACGCGGGCGGTTCCGCCTAACTGACTGAAACCAGCCCAACAGAACCGCCACTTTCCCCCGGACCACAGCCAGAAGGTACTTAACTAAACAAAATCAGCAGCGCTACGAAATGCTCCGTTTTAAATATTTACAAATATAAAGACTTTTAGTGAGGAAATCGCGGTGGAAACACCTTAACTTGTGTTGTCACAGAATTAGCATTAGCTTCGAAGTAGGTGTGTTTTTGCAGCTTTAATAAGTGACAGGAAACACATTTAAGCTTTCAAACCTAAATACACAGTTTATTAATGTGCATTTAAGTGATATCTGAGAGTTATTGACACTGTGAGGACGTGCTGTAGTCAAAAAGAGCAACAAAACGTAACGTTAGTTCACATAGAGGAAAAAATGAGAATGTTTTATATATTTACTCGTATATGGGTGCCACAGGTGTTTTAATTTATATATGTATCTGATATAATGGTGTTTATTTTTGTCTATCCACTGACACTGTACTGTTAGCAGTAGCCTGTTAGCTGTGCTTATTAAGCACGTGTATTTATTTATATTATAATGTAATGCTAATGAATCTGCACATCTGACACCATCATTTATATGTATTCAGAGAGCTCTGGCTTTCTCATACTCTGTTATTAGGTTATTAGGTGAAGTCAGATCATATCAAGGACATTTGCTGATCACAGCAGTCCATTATAAGTGGTGTGTCATTCTTTAAAGCCCATTATGTACGAGTTAAGTTGGTAAATGAGGAGGCGAACACTGACCTGTCAATCATCACCGTGAGCTCACGATCATACAGTGTTTTGTTCTGATTAATGAGGCTGGAGAGTTTGAGTCTTATGCATCTGTCTTGTCATCATGGCAGCAGATTATTGCACGACCCAATCCTCTCCATGACCTTCAAAAGTTCCCATAGGATCTTCCACATGTGTGCTTTTATTTTTGGAGAGGTCTTGCACATGGTTTGGTAGTACATTCACGCTAATGGATTTCTTTTGAGCAATTTTAAGGAGCGAGTTAATGTCAAAATGAGACTTATTTACACCCTCATGTCATTTCAGACCTGAAACACTGTTGGAGATGCTTAGTGAAGTGGCACGGCTCTTTCACACAAGGAAAAAGCACAATCACAGGGCAATCGTCAAGCGCAATAACAGGTGAAACTCGAAAAAAAAGTGCAAAAGTTCATTAATTTCAGTAATTCAACTTAAAAGGTGAAACTAATATATTATATAGACTCATTACATGCAAAGTGAGATATTTCAAGCCTTTATTTGTTATAATTGTGATGATTATGGATTACAGCTTATGAAAACCCCAAAGTCAAAATTAGAATATTGTGAAAAGGTTTTCATAAACTGTAATCCATAATCATCACAATTATAACAAATAAAGGCTTGAAATATCTCACTTTGCATGTAATGAGTCTATATAATATAATAGTTTCACTTTTTAAGTTGAATTACTGAAATGAACTTTTGCACGATAATAATTTTTCGAGTTTCACACAATTAACAAAAAACATAAAATAGGGCCTACATGCAATGTATATAAAATTCAAATGTGTTGGTAAAAAATAAATGAATGATAGCTATATTCGTTCGTTTTACAAAAAAAAAAAAATAATCGTAACATTTTACAATAACTTGTATTGCTTTAATGCATAATTTAAATAAAGAAAATTAGCTTTTTATAATGTTATTTTTTTACCTTGTATGATGAGGTTTTACTGTTTTACATTAAAATAACTTTTTAAATTTGTGTTTATATAATATGTGCGTGTGTTTGTGGTGTACATACACACTTAACCTATATTATATAAACTCATACTTTGTTAAATGCGATTAATCTATTTGACAGCGCTTATGCATATTAGTCCACATGACTATATTTCTACTGAAAATCTTCCTCAAGTTTTGTTGTAATTAATACATATTTAAATTGAAACAATTTGACAATTTCATCATTAAAAATACAGTAAATATCCTCTGCATTTTTAAGACACATTTAAGTTTAACATTATTAACGCTTAATAAACGCTAATAAAATTATAAACGCTTGCCATATCTTGTCCTTCATGTTTGAAAAGATCAGTGTGAACATTATTCAAACCATCTCCTTTTGTATTACACATAAAGTCACATAGTTTTGGATCGAAATGAGTGTAAATGTTATATATAAACCAGGTGAATGATATACAATAGTCAACATTTGAAGTGGATCAAAACCTTTCATCAAAGTTATACATGAATTTTGAACGATACCCGTTCTGGTCTTAGGACAACTGTGATGAACTTTTTTTTTTTTGATCCATTTCAAATGTTGACTAGTGTATATGAACAAACCCCTTCAGATTATATATAGAAGTAAAACTGTAAAGTTGCTGAAGTGGAGAAAAAACTCACTGGCTTTAACTATACATGTTGTAATTGAAATATACAGATAAAGTGCGATTAAAATAAACACTTACATGTGTATTTTTGGAAAATGCAAAATCTCAAAATTGACCTGTGCATGAAAATAACAGGATTTGCCTGTGGTTTCTTACAATACAATATTTATTTATAGAGCACATTTTAAAACAGCCAGTTTTCTTGCTTTGAGATGATAACGCACTCGTGTCTGATTCATAAAATGCCACTTATTTTGCCACATGACTAACAATATAAAGGTAATCTGAGGCTGAACGGGTTCAGATAAGCAGATGTCCTCCTGCCCTCGGTCTGTCTGGGACGCCTGATCTTTGGTTAGGTAACATGTCTTATCTCAGCAGTTAGTGACGCAAAATGGTTTCAAAAGACTGGTTAATAAAACACGTCTGGATCTGGACTCGCAAACCTCTCCGAGATGAAGCTTGTAACTGATGAACCTTTTCTTTAATGAACTTTTTTTTGATCCACTTCAAATGTGCTGTGTTTTACGAAACTGTTTTTTGCTATCGTTGTTTATCGTTGAATGCGTATAATTTTTTTTTTATCATTCTATCTTTGTGGATTTGCTTGTTCACGTGACAATTCGCATCACATTCGCGGGAAGCACGGCAGAATAACGTCGGGATGTGCGTAGGGGTGTGCGATGTGTATTGTCTATTATGATATTGTAATCATTGTTTTAACTATGTACGAGGCACTGTGAGCTGACATCGCTTTTGTCTATCGTGCTTTCACTGCTGTGTGCAGTTCATACTGTAGGCAGGGGCGTAGCCACCATTGGTTCAAATGTGACAGCTGGATCACTCCTCCATAGGCTCCCTAAGGGAATGAATCCTGACGGCCCAGAAAGTCATTAAAGAAAATGTTTAAATATTCCATGTCGCAACAGTGGCTCAACTATAAGTTTATCAAGCGACGAGAATACTTTTTGTGCGGAAATAAAACAAAAATAACGACTTTATTCGACTATTCCTTTTCTTCCTTGTAGGCCTGAAAGAAAAGGAATAGTATTATAGTATTATTGTATAAATAAGTATAATTACTGTATAATTTGAATGTTAGTATTTGACATAAAAGGTGATGCATAACTCTAAATAAGTTTAGAAAGAATGTCCATATATGTGAAAATGCCCCTGGAAAGCAATTTAAGGTGGCAAATATTGCACATTAATTAATCATTTCTGTCACTACTGTGAACTGACCACTGCATAGAATATGAAAAATATGAATATCTTCGTGAGTCTGCTCATCTGTTAACAACAGGCCTAAACCAGCCATGGCACCAGCACAAAAACACAATCAGTAAAATATCATCTAATTATTATCAACAAAAATATTGAGATATATTTTTGTAAATATTGCACACTCCCACGGTATTAAATTTGATCTCTTCAGGTCTTAAAAAGCCTTAAATTTGACTATAAAAAGTGTGCAGGAACCCTGTGAACGGTTAGACATATAGTCACCTAGCAAGTCAGTTATTTCAGTAAATGAGTTAATAAGCTTCTTGGTCCCCATCGCTTTTGCTCTATAGTTCTCACCAAAATGAAGAGAAAGAAGGACATCATGTCAATTACAGTTACTGTGACTAATACTGAATATGTAATGCAAATGTAAAAAGATAATGGAAATGCAAATACATTGTTGAATGATTATAAACATGGTGTTTTGCCTGTTAATGCCTGCAGTGCAGAAAATGATATGACAACAATAAGGTCTAAATGTAACTGGCCCCTCTAACAGTGCAACTGGCCCCAGCTTGGCCCCCCCAGTTGAAATGGTCTAGAAACGCCACTGGGTCAATTTGTAGAGAAAGACACACCTGCACACATACTGTATATTCAAACGATTAAACACATGAGGATACGCATGCGCTCGCCGTCAGCGTGTTCACAGATTCACGTTTTTGAAGTTCAACATTTTTCAAAACTTGCGTCTTGGATCCTGTTTGAAGGTTTAGTTCTCGAGCCTCAGGCACTGCTGGCGTGCGCATGAACGGCCAGAACACATTAAAGTTTCTGTCTTCTGTTAGAGCGGCGTCGTGTTAGCGGCCGCTAAGTAACTAATGATCTTTGCGACGGAAGTGAATCAATCAAAACTAACTTTATCTGGACAATAACTTTATTCTAGAGCTGCTGTAAAGCCTAAACACTCTCTGTTACTGTAATCTCCTGTTGTCACTGTGAAACTGCTGTGAAACAATATACAGTAGTCAACTTTTGAAGTGGATCAAAACCTTTCATGAATTTTGAACAATACCCGTTCTTAGGACAACTTTAATCAACTTTTTTTGATCCACTTCAAATGTTGATTAGTGTATATTGTTAAAAGCGCTGTATAAATGAAGGTGACCTGACTCCGCTTTATTTCCTCTCTTTCACAGGTTAAAATGGGCATCTCTTCTGCTGACCAATCAGATGCTTAGTTTCCCATGGGGGTCGTCACTACCATGGACCCGGATTCTGCCCGGCAACCGCAGGGCAAGTTAGGTAACGCTAGCCACGCTGTGATCGAAGCTAACGTGGGCCCTCGAGGAAAGCACTATCTGTGCGGCTCGTTCGCCGCGTTCACCAACATCATCGTGACCTTCCCTATCCAGAAGCTTTTGTTCCGGCAACAGCTTCACGGCGTCCGCGTGACCGAAGCCGTCCGACAGCTACAGCGCGACGGATTGGGTCGTTTGTACCGAGGGCTTCTTCCGCCTCTGCTGCAGAAAACCACGACCGTAGCCATAATGTTCGGCTTGTATGAGGATTTTTCCCGGTTGCTTTTGCGTCACGCCCGGAGTAGCGGAACGCCTGAGATTGTTACGCGTAGCACCGCCGCGGCGCTAGCCGGCACAGCTGAGGCTGCACTAACGCCGTTCGAGCGTGTGCAAACGCTTCTTCAGGATCACCGGCACAACGGGCGCTTTAACAACACCGCACACACCTTTAGGACTCTCCTGCGGGATTACGGCGTGAGGGAGTGTTACCGCGGCCTAGTCCCGGTGTTACTGCGTAACGGGCCGAGTAACGTGCTGTTTTTCGGGTTGCGTGGGCCGATTAAGCAACGGCTTCCCGACGCCCGCACCCGCGCGGGTCACATGGCTAATGACTTTGTGTGTGGCGGGCTGCTAGGCGCGGCGTTGGGAATCATGTTCTACCCGCTAAACGTGGTTAAATCCCGAGCGCAGGCCCAAGTCGGAGGCGAGTTCGTTCCCTGTCGGCAGGTTCTGATGACGGTGTGGCGGGAACGAGGCGGGAGCGTCGCGATGCTCTTCCGCGGAGCTACGCTCAACTACCATCGCTCTCTTCTGTCCTGGGGGATCATCAACGCCACGTACGAGCTGCTCCTCAAAGTTTTCTGACGGTGCACTTTTTCCCAAAACAAGCCAAAATTGAGTGTTTTCTCTCTTTAAAAGAGGCCAGCTGCACTTAAATGCACAATCCACTTATAAATGTAAATACTGTTATCATTGTTCCAAACTTTATTTCTTCTCTGGAACGGAAAAGATGATTTTTTTGAAAGTTTTGGACCCCATTGACTTCCATTGAATGGACAACTGGTTTGGTTTCCAACATCCTTCAGAATATCTTGTTTTTTTTGCTAGAAGAGGGAAATTGATACCGGTTTGGAATGATTAAATGATGGTATTTAGATTTTTTTTTAGGTGTAACATCTGCACTTAATGATGTGCCGATGCTGATAAAGTCCGCCCATGTTACCCGGCTACTATAAGTGTTGTGAAATGTATCTTTATGTACTTTATGGGGGTCTGTGGGACACGGATGGAGAAAGCACGGTGTTGCACTACTGACAGTACATTTCTATATGTTACGCGCAGTTTAACTGAGCGTTCGTGTGTGTGTGTGTGATTTGTGGACCCTCCCACACACACACACACACACACACACACACAGCGTGACGTCTGTACAAAGCCCATGATGTATTGTTTTTGCCAATCAATCAGAAAACATCCAGATGTATTCAAAGATTTTCATGAAATGCTATTTTTATGTAACAAGTGTTTTTTGCGACATAATTGAAATGTTCACGTTGTTGTGGGTGGAAAGTAAACAATTACTCTAATTGCATTCTGGGTGTCATTATTGAAGTTTATGATGGTTTAAAGTCAAAACCAACCATATTCATTTCTCTTTTATCCGTTTCTTGTCTTACAGTGCATGTTATTTAGATTTTTTAGTTTTTCCGCCCGTCACTTTTCATTAATCAGTTCTCAATTGATAGTCAAGTTTTTTTTGTTCTTGCGTAATATCCTGTTCCGCCTGCAAATTTTACGTTATGACTTAAACTGCTTATTTTTATTTTTACAGTAAAATCAAATGCCACAAATACAAGATGAATCCTTCACAGTGGTGGCAATCCCATAATGCATTACAAGCGCAGTGAAAAACAATCAATACAAGAAGATGGTGTTGAGGAATATATTTAATTTCAGTCTAATAAAATGACTCTTTTGCCTAATATTTGTCTTATCAGGTATATTATGGGTATAAATGTTATCAATTAAAGCTTGTGCATGCATGTAATTCGAGGAGACGTATTCTTTAGGTCTTTATATAGTGCTTTTTTTTACAATATACATCCATTTCAAAGCAGCTTTACAGACTGGGTTACTACAGTAATTATTATATTACATATCTTGTACATGATTTCAGTTTGAATCTCCCTCCTTTCTGCTGGATAGTTATTGCATTGAAACTAATATATTATATAGACTCATTACATGCAAAGTGAGATATTTCAAGCCTTTATTTGTTATAATTGTGATGATTATGGATTACAGTTTATGAAAACCTTTTCACAATATTCTAATTTTGACTGGGGTTTTCATAAGCTGTGATCCATAATCATCACAATTATAACAAATAAAGGCTTAATATCTCACTTTGCATGTTATGAGTCTATATAATATATTAGTTTCACCTTTTAAGTTGAATTACTGAAATGAATAAATATATTTTGCACGATATTCTAATTTTTTCGAGCTAAAGGGTTCCATCGGGCACTTCATATATTGAACCTTTTTTGGGAAAAATAGAGTCGAGAACCCTCAAGTTCTATATAGAACCCCATTTTTTCTAAGCGTGTAATTCTATTAGAGCTGGATGCAATTAATCAAGAGGACTTGATTTCAATAATCAAACAAGACGGATAAAATATTTTGGTAACACTTTACAATAAGGTTCATTAGTTAATGTATTGACTAACCATGAGCAATACATCTGTTACAGTATTTATTAATCTTTGTTAATGTTAGTTAATAAAAATAAGCTGTTCATGTTAGTTCACAGTGCATTAACTAAATGTTTAAAAAATACAACCTTTGATTTTAATGATGTATTAGTAAATGTTGGAATTTTAACGAAGAATATTAAATGTTGTAGAAGTATTGTTCGTTCTTAGTTCAAAGGTAGTTAATGTTAACTAATGAAGCTTATTGTAAAGTGTTACCAATATTTTAAAAACTTTCTGTCCTAATTTTGCATCTATTTTCTCCGAATGCAATTTCTCTTTTTCTTTAAGCTGCGCGGCGACTATTTCTTATCTGGGTTTGGAAAAGTGTCCTGGAAGATTAAACCGACATTTAATTTGACTTATAAACATTAATATTGAGGATTAAATATACAGGATGAAAGAGTAATTATGCGGTTGCTATAGGGTTGAAATATTCAAACGGTTACATTAAAATAAATCTTGGAGTCTCCCATCTACAGTCGCCATATTGAATGTTATTAAATTTCAAGTGGATTACAGCTGCACAATTTATTTTTTGTTTGTTTAAAGGGCTGGTATAATGCCCTTTCACAAGATGTAAAATAAGTCTCTGATATCCCCAGAGTGTGTGTGTGAAGTTTTAGCTCAAAATACCCCACAGATATTTTTATATAGCATGTTAAAATCGTCACTTTTTGAGAATGAGCAAAAACACACCGATTTGTGTGTCCCTTTAAATGCAAATGAGCTGCTGCTCCCGGCACAGGGGGCGGAGCTTCAAGAGAGTGTGTGTGTGTGTGTGTGTGTGTGTGTGTGTGTGTGTGTGTGTGTGTGTTAGCAGCTCCGATTACCTCACACAGACACACACTGAAAATTTCATAGACTTTTAGCCTTTTATGTTCAAACCGGAGTCAGAAAGATGGAGAGACTCCAGAAGTGACAACATGTAGAAGCAACAGGACATTTCTGATTGGTTAGTTAATGAATGTGTGCATCTGATGTGGAGTTAACTCTTCTAGTCATTGATTAGCATATTCTGTCATGATAATATATAAATGCTCTCCCGGGGGCGGGGCTTATGCAAATTCTAGGGTTTGTGATGTCACTAACCCGGGTAGAAGCTCGTGTAGTCTCTATCAGCCGTTTGTTGTATTTCTTAAAAAGTGATTTCTGTAAAAGCAAATCTCTCACTTTGCTCTGAACTTTGAGCGTTGTAACTTTGCAGATGTTGTTTATGCTCAAACAGCAACATTACACTAACTACAGTTAGACAAGTGAAATCATAATCAACCACCCCTTTAAAATAGAGATCACGATTAGGAATAGACAACGACACCAAATGACATGTAATTTTTCAGAGGCTCTGACTAAATGTTATTTGCAGTCTACTTAAGAAAAATATTCAATGACTCGCTCATAAAGGTATAAAGACACCTGTTTCATTGCTGAATTAATGTGCGTTTTTGAGCAAATCTCTTGAGTGAATCTATTGATTACAATCGAATCGCTCTTTATTTGCAGTGTCGAGTTACTTTCAAAAGGGGATTTGCTCTATTTTGATCGCTAGACATAGTGTTTATATCTATATAAACTGTAAACTTTTATCTCAGTACTTCTGTGATATTTTGAATTATTGTAAGACAGAAATAATGACACTGTGTGGTTGTAAAGACTAAAGATATTTATATAAATGACAACGACCTTCTCGTGACAATCTGAATTTTCATCGAGAATGACTAAACTGTACATCTAGTTTATGTCTAATATTTTTAGACTGCACAGTTTCCTATACATGATGCATTTACAATAGAAAAGCTACAAAAACATCTTTCAGTGTTCCTACATTTAGTAAGTCCCTCTGTACCACAGTGAGTGTGTGTGTGTGTGCCAGTAAACAGCTCAATCCCATCATTACCTCAGTTTGAACTGTGAAAGTCTTCGACTGAGTTTAATCCAAGGCCTAATCTGTAATCTCCTCCTGCGAACTCAAAAGCAAATACAGTGTGACAATTTACGGTTTCAGTAAGTGGTTAAAGCTAGACATAAAGACTTATAAAAGACAAAATATTGCAAAATAACAGATGTGACAAGCTTTGGGAATAAAACCAAATAAACATTTAAAATCACGCAGCGATTTATTAACATGCAAACCTCACAAAACGGGTCAATAACGGTAATATTTCACCCCAAAATCAACAGAAATTATGTTGCCTAAAGAAAATTAAAAAAAGCAAAACAAGAAAAAATAATAATGCATTAGTTCAATAGCAATTGTCATTCAAAATCAAACCTTTATTATCATGAACGCAGTAGAGGGAATGCAAAGCATATTCTCGATTGTCCCTTCTCATTTCATCCAGATTTGCTTTCATATTCACATATAGACACATTTCAGATTTTAGTTTTGTGCACTTTGAAAGGCAATCGTCTGCATACAACATGTCTTGATACATACGGTCCTTACAAGCAGGTTTTTTTTTTGCTACAAATGCAATGGCAGTTCACAGGACCTTCATATTACAGGAAGATTTCATACGGAAACATGTTTGCTCTCTGATGGTCGATATGAAAGTAATTTCTGTGAAAAGAATGAATAACAACACATTACATATTTGTCTCTTTCCTTCTCATGACTTTTCTCTCGATGCAAACTAGCTTTGCGTCATCTGACTTGATAACCACAATCTGGCAGTGTGTGTGTGTGTTTGCTCAATGGGGGGAGGAGTGTCTAATATGGGTGATATTCTTGACATTAGAGAATTGCTTCCAGATGGCAAGTAACTTAGTTAGAACTAACCGAGGATGATGTCATAATTCATCCATTGACCTCAGGTTGGTCATGTGATCTGGGTGATTTAATTATGTGTTCTGGACGGATGGAAGCTGCACTTTTAAACCTGATCTGGAAACAGACAGAATTTTAACCCTTGACTGTTATACCACATAATACTGGTCTGAGATCAGATCAGGGCAACTGCATATGCTCAAGTACCCAAATCATATTTTTGTGAATTATTACAGCTAAATCCTAAATAAGCGTTCTTAGACCTGAAACGTACTCTATCCAAGTACAGAAATGCACACATGGATGATTGAGCAATGCACTGCAAGTATGCGCTTCCAGCTAACATACTTAACGTGTTCTGTTGCATAAACAAACCCAGGGTGTGATAGAGTTTCCTTCAGATGTCAGATTTGT
Organism: Tiaroga cobitis; assembly: GCA_030578255.1. NCBI lineage: Eukaryota > Metazoa > Chordata > Actinopteri > Cypriniformes > Leuciscidae > Tiaroga > Tiaroga cobitis. The sequence continues at coordinate 1,832,181 of CM060604.1, forward strand.
TGTTATTCTGGTTGCTGGCTGTAATAACTTGCTGAGCAAGTTTCTCTTCAAAAGGTTGCTCGGCCATGATAGTAGGCCGTTTACGCTAATGTTCGCTAGGGCACCTCCTGCAATGATGCTAAAAAGGCAAAGCAACTTGCACTGTGTTATGCATTACGCTATGAAATTGATCAGGGGTCTGTACCATGAAGCGGTTTAGGTGGATAGCCAGGTGTGTTTCAGTTTAGTTAGTGCTAAAACCCAGGGTTGGCGCTATGAAAGTGGTTTGGCGTTTAGCGTGTTCATCGCCATAGTAACTCCCGCTCCACGGCTAACTGGACCGGGTCAGGTGATGCTCCAGGTGAGAGATCTCAAACCGAACTTGGACCAATCAGCTGTGAGCAAAGTGTCACATGTCTGATGCGATAAAGTCGCTCCACCTGTCTCCACATTAAAGCTCACTACAGCAAATGATTTTTAAAGACAAAATCGTCTGGCTTTTAGTAATGCTTATTTAAAATATTAATTTTGTATGATTTAGATGTATTATGTAACTATTATACCCTTAATCGATCACACATGTAGAATTTTAGTTAATCAATTATTATTACACAGAGTTTAAATGAATAAATATATAAAGGTAATATAAATACGCTTTAGAGTCGATAGATAAAGCTATAAATTGACTACATGTTCAATTCTCTCTGTACCTTTATCAACTGTTTAAACTAACTTCACAACTTTTACTTGCACTGATATACAGTAGCGAGACCTTTTCTTTTAGTTGTCCTCTTTCATAGTAAACATGTAAATTTGTTTAAATTCTTAATATTTTAATACTTTTATTTAATAAGTGAATTGCGCTGCTTTTCTCGTTTTGAATGAGTTTCACTCTTTCTCAGCGTGTGATTGGCTGTTCGCTACTGATGTCACTCCTAAACTCAGGATTAAAGCCTGAGCTGACAGAGAGAGTTGATGATCAGCATCATGGTACCAACAAACCCTGGTTGGATTGGTTTGGTTTTGTCAACTCAAAACTAATCCTGCAACCTTGAGTTTGTTCAACTACCATCATAGTACAGGCCCCTGGTGTCATTAGAAGCACTTGCATTCATATATTTGTGTGGAGTATGTTTCTGGCCTTATGTATGTATAATGTTTACTAAATATGGTGCTGTTCACCACTTACAAAAGTGTAAGGAAAAACATTTCCTAAACCTTTTTGTTTAAATTAAACAGAAGGCAAAATAAATATATACGCTGCATAAATATGCAATCGAAAAAACGTTCACAACGATCCTCCAAGATTAAATATAAGGCCTAGGTTTGCCAGGGAAGTCCTCTAAAGTGAAAACATTAGTGATTTACAACAAATTGAAAATTATTTTGATATGTATAAAATGTAAGAAAGTATAATATGTGGAAAATTTCGGATACAAATCGTGAAGCTTGCATAGTCAAAAATGGGGGAAGAGTGAGAAATTGTGTGGTTTGGCTATCGGTGGGATTGCTTACGGGTGCTACAGTAACATGGTGACAACGTTGTTGTGTAAACACGCCCCAATTGTGCTATTACGTCTTTGGACCACACCAATATCTGTGGTTAACAGTCAGCTGATAAGCCAATATAAAAACGAACATCAAAAGCCAAACCTGACACGCCGACATAGTTACAAAAATCCCAAACAGCCACACTTCTATTGCCATCAACTCTCATTCTACAGTCAGAAAAACCTATTGTAGACTGAATGAAATGAAAGTCCTTTGGATAGTCTGGTGAGACGCTACTGCATAAGTATTTGGGGTTTTTAGTGTTTTGTCCCAGCATCTACTATTAGGGATTAGTGGAGTCCCAGACAGCAACATGGTGTCGACACAGATCCGGCCCATATCTGGTACACATGGATTCCACACGCCCCAGATCCGGCCCACATCTGATACACATGGATTCCACACGGCTCAGATGTAGGCCGGATCTAGTACACATGGATTCCACACGGCTCACATCTGGTACACATGGATTCCACATGGCCCAGATCCGGCCCACATCTGGTACACATGGATTCCACATGGCCCAGATCCGGCCCACATCTGGTACACATGGATTCCACACAGCCCAGATCCGACCCACATTTGGTACACATGGATTCCACACGGCCCAGTTCCGACCCACATGGATTCCACACAGCCCAGATCCGACCCACATCTGGTATACATGGATTCCACACGGCCCAGATCCGGCCCACATCTGATACACATAGATTCCACACGGCTCAGATGTGGGCCGACACTATGTTGCTGTCTGGGGTGTCTGTTCACTTTGTTCCTTCAATCTGTAAAGAGCAGCACAACTAAACTAAACTAAATGTGAAAACAAGTGAAGCTTCATAACACTGTTTATCTCAGTTAGAGCAAGAGGTAGGGATTCACATACACCCAAAACAAACAAAATGCAGGTATGGCAAGTTAGAAACCACGGTGCACATATACTGTATGTAAAAAATAAATACATACTACAGACTGTACATACATCAGGAATTAGAGAACTGTTAGAAAATAGCTATGTCCGAATGCATAATTCCAGTACGTTTATAGGGAGACTTGGCAAGACAAACAGGTTAACATGTAACAGTTCTCACTTGTTAGTTCGCTAACTGTGTGTGTGTGTTCACGGCACTTACTATTATTCTTGTGTGCCAGCACACAATCAGTTTTTAGATGCCAGAAAGGCATCGCTACTTTAAGTACAATTCTCTGCTTGCACTCTACGATCCCTTAAGAGGGTGCCGGAAGGTACAGTTTAAAAGTTCAGAGGTACATTTCCATTGTCTATGTCTGGTGTCCGTGTCCGAAACAGTTGTGTGAGCGAGAAGACTGTTGAGATGAGAACCGTACACTGCTTGGCCAAGAGTCTGACACCCTCGCCCTCTCTTGCTGTTTGTACAGCACCTACAAACTCTTTATACAGGTCCACGATCTCCTCAAGCTTCCCAAGCGCCTCGTCTGCATCAATATCCCCATGACATCCTCCGCAGTCCGAACAGGGAACTCGCATGCAGGTTGAGGCAAGTTGCACTAGAGCTCCAAAGCTGTTTCCGAGTGACAGAAGAGCATCGTCAGGTGCCCATCCTACCCGTGTGGCTCTCTGGCATCCCGATGCCAACCTTCGTGCCTCCGTCTGGACCAGGCATCTCTCGGTTTCTGAAAGCGAATGCCTATTCACGTTGTCGTTTTTGCATTCCCCCTTGTGGGTTGGAGGGTGTACAGTAGAAGGTCCTTTCTTCAACACTAAAAGAAGTTCATTAATGTCTCGCTGCAAACAGGCATAGCCGTCTTTAAGCCCTGCACCTTTCTGACTGGTAACATAATGGCGGCCTTGCAGAAAGCTGAGGGGATTATCTATTGGTCCGTAGTGGTCTAGAGTCAAAGATTCCAGAGGTCTGGGCGGGATCAGGAGTGGACTGAGTTCTGAGGATGTGGATAAGGGACGAGGGGAATCTCTGAGTAGGGATAGGACATTTGGAGAGGGACCAGAGAGGGTTGCAGGAGAGGCACCTGGGGTGGGTTGAGGTGGTTTACTGATCTGGTTTCGACGGGAGAATTCGTATACGGTCAGATCATCGTCAAAGCCGCAGTTGTCCTCTGTATCTCCGCTGAAACAGTTGGCGTAGACTGTATGGCAGCCACATGCGTCACGCTTTGTGGAGGACAGAGGGGAAGCATTGTCAAGTCGAATCTCTGAAGGGTTGCCTTTGTGTGACTGAGGTTGTTCGGACTTGCAGGTCCCAAAATGCCGGTGCAACTCTGGGGCTTCAGTGGACAACTTCTGCCTCAGGTCAGGATGGGTTGACGACATCGGAGGTTTCCCATTGGTGTCCTTCACAGGAGTTGTGGACACTTCCTCTGGTCCGTCTTTGAGCTTCACAATGACTACTTCAGCATCTTTCTCTTTCCAGTCAATCAAAGATGGCACTGAAGTGGCCTTGGGGGACACCTTTAATTCGTGATTCACATCTGTCCCATTGGTTGTTTTATTACCTGTTGATGAAATAGTGTTGCTGAGTGCTACTGTCCCCAAGATCTCTTGGGAACGGGTGAGGTACCAGGGCATATCTTGAATTTTTCCACGCAAGGCTGTGGCAGACAGACGTCCGGACGAGCCTGTTCTGCTGGGGAAACTAGTCCCGGTTTGAGTTGGATCTTCAGGAACAATATTTACAGACTGAACTGAGGGAGAAGGTAAGGGAGATGGAGATGGGGTAGGAGTGGTTGAAGCACTTGTTGGTTTGACTGTAGAGCTTTTAGCCTTTAGTTCAGTTCTTAGGTTCTCATGACTAAGAGAAACACCCTTACTCAGTGTAGAGGGTGGGGAGCTACTGGTACCATTTCTCTGAGACCAGGGGTGTAGAGAAAGACCATTGGGGGGAACCTTTGCCTTTTCCTCAGGTTTTTGTAACTGGGCATCAAATGCCTTTGAGGGTGGCTGTAAAACAATGAATGACGGCTTGGGAGGAATTGGGGGCTTTGTGTTCATCTGGAGGACTTTATTTTCTGTTTTTATAGTTTCAAGGGAGTCTGATGATCGTTGTTGTAGAGGATCCTTTTTGTCTGCTGTTATCTTCCCAAATTCAGTTGTTCCTTTGGCATTTGTTGGCTCTTTCTGACTTGGCTTAATGTCTTGACTATCAAGTCCTTCAAGATCCACAAGATTTGGAGTAGTCTTATTTTCTAGACAGGCCGGGATATGATCAGATATTCCATTTTGAGGTCTGGGTCCATTTTGAAGAGTCTCCAGGTCTACTAAGTTCTGCTGGGGAAGGGTAGATTGGCGTACAGCAGTAATTAATGAGGAAGACATTGGTGGTCCAGGGCCCGTGACTGGTTTAAACTCCATGGTTTCTGGCTCCATCTCCAGAAGGTGAGCATTTCGGCCAGGGATGTCTCCATTGCAGTGCTGGGCTTTCTGACCCGTAGAGTGGTTAGCAGAGAAAGGTTTAGGCTCCACAGGTGTAGGTTTAGGGGGCAAAAGCATTGAGGGCTGATGGACCTCCAATTCAGGGTTTTTAGACTCAGGGATCAGAGGGGTGAAATGGTTGGCAAGTGAAGGTTTTTCTTTGAGGTCCTCTGCTGCCGCACTGTCCTCCTCCTTGCTATCTCTGGATTCAGGAGCTTTTGTCTCGTCCACAATAACCTTGATGTCATAAACGCTAAGAGAAGGATGCATGTTCTGAGAATCTGAGCTTTTCTCTGCAAAAGAAGAAGAGGTATGAGAGACTTGTACGTTTGATGAAAAAACATCAATAAAAACCTAGATATTTAACATTTTAAAGGAATATTCCAGGTTCAATACTTGTGGTAATAATTGTGACAATATTTATTACCTTCAAAAACATAATTTTGACTCATTACTAAATCTAAGTAATGTGCTTTATGTAAAATAAATGCAAAAATTATTTACAAATGAAATAATAGATATTTTAAAAGAGAAGTGCCTTTGCAAAAATACTACGCTTTACATTTCTGCTTCTAAACCCTCCAAGTGCATGGCCACTTTTAATTTCAAGTGCTTTAACATAACAGTAGTTTTAGCTTGTTTTTTGGGAGGGACCAGTCAAAACGTCTTTCTCTGGTGTGTTCATCTGTTGTTGATGGAGCTTAACTTGTATTGAACCTGGAACAGTCCTCTAAAGAATGCACATGTTTTCTGGTAAAAAAATATGGTTCACTGACCTGTGAGGCCTTGGTCTGTGATGGGAGGGGTAAATCGATCTTGGGCATCATAAAATTCATCCTCCGATGAATAACTGTCTCTAGAGCCCTTTGTTTTTTCAGGGATATCTGAGGGCACAGTTCTCTTCAGCACAGATTGTGCTATTATTTTTGAAGATGGTCCCTGTGGTTTAGCTTCATATGCCTGGTTCTTTGGGAAGCTGTTTCCCTCTTGTCTACATGCTGGATTGTTGTGAATCCTGGTGAAGAGAGCCTGAAAGTTCACTCCTGCTAACTTAGCATTTATGCTGTTAGCGGTACAGGAGGCTAACACTGCCTCAAATTCTGCTGACATGGTGGAAATGTGACCGTCATCGTCATCGTCCTCCTCGCTCAATGCATCGTCGCTGGCCGCAGGCGGACTTGGCAAGCTGTCTGAAATTTGGGAGAGTTCAGAGAAGCACAGACCTGAGTGATTATCGTAGGTCAGGTCACAAGGCCGTCCGGGTTTGTTTGAACTGCCCCTTTCATGCAAACGCTCTGACACCTCTAAGAGGTAAGGATGATGGACATCCAGACTCGAGGCCCCAGATACAAGACCGGAACTGGGCTTTTCTTCCAGAGAGGCATCCATATGGCCAAGCCCACCAATGGCTGCCTTGATACTCTCCTCTAGTGCATTCAACGAGTTACTGGACAAACTGGAAAAGCTGCTGTTGACCCGAGGGTCCGTGTACCATCCAGTCTCCAAAAGGGCGTCCATTCTCATGGCGTAATCCTCATCTCCAACAGACTCTGTCTTGCTCGCCTCGTCTCCTTCATCCTCTAAAAAGGGATGTGTTACAATCACTCTGACTCTTTCTGCTTCCGCTTCGCTTTTCCCCTCGGCTTCCTCTCCTTCCTCCGCTCCATCATTTGTATGAGTGGATATAGTGTCTTCAGTGTCCAGCAGTCCCTCCATGGCATAGTCATCCTCTGAACAGTCTTCTGAATCGCTCCCACATCGAGAAACATACCCTAAACCAACACATTAAACAATTTATATAGTATTTAGTATGATATAATGTACAAGTGAATCTGTTTTATAACCAATTTAATGCATATAAAAAATGCAACTGATTGGAAGAATCTTGCAAAAAAGACATTTCGTAAAATGTGTGAATCTTGACATACACACTGTAGCTTATTGGCCACACTGTGTTACAATGTGTATGTTAAGATTCATGGTAGTACTAACATATAATCATGGTAGTACTATGGTATACATAGAAGTAGGTATGCACGATATATCGGCCACTATAACGGTATCGGACGGTATATGTTCATTTTTAATATTATCGTTATCAGCCAGATTAGAAAATTTGGCCTATATATTAAAGCCGATAAATAATGTATTATTTCCTTCAGCTGAGACACCTCAGATGCGCACTGTTCGCCATGATGTTTTTGAATTGCTTGAAATATGATTGGAATCACTTTGAAAAGGAAAATACAGTTAAGTGCAACGTGCAAATCTGTCATATAGGCCACATAAACTTATAATGAGAACATTATAATTGTGTGCTTGGGACATGGTGAGACTTTTGTTTTTGTAATCAGGCTCTCAAAAACTATTAAAAAAAATTGGGATTTAGATTTATCGGCCAATATATAGGTTGTCAGCTTTCAAATATAAATAATTATCGGTTATTATCGGTATCGGTCAAAATGTCCATATCGGTGCATCCCTAATAGAAGCACTTATAAATATACCATGTTACTGAAATTTATGTACCTTGATATTTACATGGTATTCCAAAGTAACACAATCCCGTTCAGTGTTGTTTTAGTATTGTTTATATTAGGGATGACTCGATACCACTTTATTTATGTTCGATACGGATATCGCAATCTTGGGTATCTGTCGATATCGATGCCAATCCGATACCAATACTGTTTTTTATTTTGATCAATTTAGAATTTCTATAGAATAACTATACATATCTATATATCTATATCTGTCTAGCCTTTTTCCTCAGAGGTTTAAATTGCACGTACACCATTCAAAATCACCAATAAACCCCAGCAAAATACAGTTCCGCTTGAAACAAAAACCCAGGTTAGCAGGGACGTGCACAGACATTTTGAGGGCCAGGGGCTCAAGTGAAAAAAAGGGCACTTCTCATAATTACTTTTTTTTTTTTACTTTTTTTTTTTTTTACTTTTTTTTAAACAAAAAAGTATGTATGTTAGTATGTATATATAAGTATGTTATATATTAACACAACTTTGACTTTAAAAAAAATATATTTAAAAAGTTAATTAATTTTATCTTCCTCAAACTCACGCAATTGTTTCATTTTCAAAAGAGGTCTACAAAATAATCAGTTCACAGAAACCATGGTCTCCTTAGTATTCATAGGTTTATAGAGCAGCAAAGGAAACCATGCCACAATGTGCATGTTTTCTATGCTACTCAATCAAGTATTTGATACACCTGATGGTGACATGGACTTAGTTTCACATTTGAGGGAGGACTGTATCATCATTATCATCAAATAAAACCTTCAAAATCCACATTTAGATTGAGTTTGTTTTAAACCTACAATCCTCCATCTGTTTGCATCTGTAGATTTCTTCAAAATTCACCCATTTAGATTTCTACATTTCAGGGGGAAATACTCGATGTATGTAAGTCATTAACTTTGATAATAAGAATTTTTGGGCATAAAAAGTCATAAAATCGTCGGGATTTTCCATACAAGGTCATAAATTACATTTAGCCACGTCTTAAATTGATATGCTCATTCATTCATTATCGCGATATACTCTTTCTCGATAAAACGATATCAAGTTCGAGTCAATATCGTCAATACTCGATATCAATATCGAGTTTGATAAATGTTCGATAATGTTTATGTGCCAAAAGCAGAACCAAACTCATTTGAACCGCGCGCGCATCCGCTCGGCTCAAAGTCCAAACGGCAGCGCAGCGCGGGCTCACTAGAGCAGACGCGTTTACCCTGATCGGCGCTTCAGAACATGACCTGATATTTAGATACACTATTCAATAAATATATTTGTTTGACAGGGAAGCTGTGCGCAAACAGGAATATATATTATTTTTCAAAAATAAAAAAGCACCCCAGAAAAAAGGGCACTTTCTCTCCAGGAATAAAAAGGGCAGGTGCTCAAGCCCCCTTTGATGTCTATGTGTGCACGTGCCTGCAGGTTAGAATAATTCACTTCAAAGGGAACACTGCAACACCTTGGAGCAAAGCCCCCCTGTGGTGAAAATTGTGTAATGATGTTTATATGTCTATGTGGTGTTTTTAATCTGCTTTAAGACACACCGTGTGTAAGTTCATAAGTCGACAGCATTGCTGAGTATTTTCTGCTTAAAACTGCAGTGAACCAAAGACAGTCTCAAAAACACGGTTTGAAATCGCTGGTGTTTCTGACGTCACACACGACCTTGTAACCAATCAGATCAACGTGTGATCGTCAACCAGTGGATCTCTGAGCTGAGTGAGGGAGTGGAGGCGGGGCTCATCTGCATATTCATAGAACCGCGCATACTAAATGAGGCAAGGGTGTCGAGTTACAGTCAAGATATTTTAAGGCATGAAGAATTTTTTTTCACGGAAAAAACATTTAAATATGTCATTTTGGTGATCAAAGATGAGTTTTAAGGGATAAAATGATTGACTACAGGGAGACTTTAATGGCTTCAGAAAACTTGGAATTACACTGGTCCTGACAGTGCAAGAGAGAAAAAAAAGGTCATGTCATATCATTTAATCACTCATCCTTCCCAAATCTCCTACCTTCTTCCGGCGGAATGCGTCGCATTTTAGGTCTCGGTCCCCAGCGAAAAACATTGATGTTTGGGTCCACCAGCAGTTTGCAGTATCCGGCCAGGAGACAGGACAGGTCTTTCGCTGCTACGGACTCCATTAACAGGGCTATAGGCTGGAAGTTGCAGGAGAAAGAGATGGTCTGATAGTTTATATATATTGAAAGGGAGAGATAAATACATATTTCTGTCCCTGGGTTTTTATCCACACCTGAATGTTCTGAAGGCCCAGTTTCAGCATTTTAAAGGGATAGTTCACTCAAAAATGAAAATTAGCCCATGATTTACTCGCCCTGAACTCATCCTAGGTGTGTATGACACTCTTCTTTCAGACGAATACAATCGGAGTTATATTAAAAAATGTCCTGGCTCTTCCAAGCTTTATAATCGCAGTGATTTGTTGTTTCTGTTTTGAAGTCTATAAAAGTGCATCTATCCATCATAAAAGTGCATCCATCCATGATAAAAGTGCATCTATCCATCATAAAAGTGCATTTGTCCATCATAAAAGTGCATCCATCCATCATAAAAGTGCATCTATCCATCATAAAAGTGCATCTGTCCATCATAAAAGTGCATCCATCCATGATAAAAGTGCGTCTGTCCATCATAAAAGTGCATCTGTCCATCATAAAAGTGCATCTGTCCATCATAAGTGCATCCATCATAAAAGTGCATCTGTCCATCATAAAAGTGCATCTGTCCATCATAAGTGCATCCATCATAAAAGTGCATCTGTCCATCATAAAAGTGCATCTGTCCATCATAAGTGCATCTATCCATCATAAAAGTGCATCCATCCATGATAAAAGTGCATCTGTCCATCATAAAAGTGCATCCATCCATGATAAAAGTGCATCCGTCCATCATAAAAGTGCATCTGTCCATCATAAGTGCATCTGTCCATCATAAAAGTGCATCTGTCCATCATAAAAGTGCATCTGTCCATCATAAAAGTGCATCTATCCATCATAAAAGTGCATCTGTCCATCATAAAAGTGCATCTGTCCATCATAAAAGTCCATCTGTCCATCATAAGTGCATCTGTCCATCATAAAAGTGCATCCGTCCATCATAAAAGTGCATCTGTCCATCATAAAAGTGCATCTGTCCATCATAAAAGTGCATCTGTCCATCAGTAAAGTGCATCTGTCCATCATAAAAGTGCATCTATCCATCATAAATGTGCATCTGTCCATCATAAGTGCATCTGTCCATCATAAGTGCATCTGTCCATCATAAAAGTGCATCTGTCCATCATAAAAGTGCATCTGTCCATCATAAAAGTGCATCTGTTCATCATAAAAGTGCATCTATCCATCATAAAAGTGCATCTGTCCATCATAAATGTGCATCTGTCCATCATAAGTGCATCTGTCCATCATAAAAGTGCATCTGTCCATCATAAAAGTGCATCTATCCATCATAAATGTGCATCTGTCCATCATAAGTGCATCTGACCATCATAAAAGTGCATCTGTCCATCATAAAAGTGCATCTGTCCATCATAAAAGTGCATCTGTTCATCATAAAAGTGCATCTGTCCATCATAAATGTGCATCTGTCCATCATAAGTGCATCTGTCCATCATAAAAGTGCATCTGTCCATCATAAAAGTGCATCTATCCATCATAAATGTGCATCTGTCCATCATAAGTGCATCTGTCCATCATAAAAGTGCATCTGTCCATCATAAGTGCATCTGTCCATCATAAAAGTGCATCTGTCCATCATAAAAGTGCATCTATCCATCATAAATATGCATCTGTCCATCATAAGTGCATCTGTCCATCATAAAAGTGCATCTGTCCATCATTAAAGTGCATCTGTCCATCATAAAAGTGCATCTGTCCATCATTAAAGTGCATCTATCCATCATAAAAGTGCATCTGTCCATCATAAAAGTGCATCTATCCATCATAAAAGTGCATCTGTCCATCATAAAAGTGCATCTGTCCATCATAAAAGTGCTCCACAGGCTCCGGGGGTTAATAAAGGCCTTCTGAAGTGAAGCGATGCGTTTGTGTAAGAAAAATATCCATATTTAAAACTTTATCGAGTAAAATAATTAGCTTCCGGCAAATGCACTTTTATGATGGACAGATGCACTTTTATGATGGACAGATGCACTTTTATGATGGACAGATGCACTTTAATGATGGACAGATGCACTTTTATGAACTTCAAAACAGAAACAGTCATTCACTGCCATTATAAAGCTTGGAAGAGTCAGGACATTTTATAATTTAACTCTGATTGTATTCGTCTGACAGAAGAGTGTCATACACACCTAGGATGAGTTCAGGGTGAGTAAATCATGGGCTAATTTCCATTTTGGGGTGAACTATCCTTTAACCCTGTTAATTTGAATCTATTGGCAGACGTGTACACACCTGGATGTCCTGCAGGTATATCTTCACCATGCTGACTCTGTCAGACTCTGAGAGCACTTCTATTCGGGTGATGTAGTGGAAGTCAATGATGGTGGAGATCATGTTGAGCTGGTGGTTTAGTATTTGGCTGATCCCGTATCTCGCTCCCACCAGCAAACTCACCAACGACTCCCTGTCCTGCAGCTGTAAGACACACATTTACTCCAACGTTCATCAATATATAACGGATATAGATAACCTTAAAGAGGGCATAATATGCGCTTTTACAAAGTGTTGTTTCAGGCTCTACTAGAACAGGTTTTCCTGCTTGAATGTTGATTATTCTCCTCATATTCTCCATTGTTGCGGCTCCTCGCTTCCCAGTCTGTCAGTAACGCTCTGTTTACTTCTTGTCTCTATGAAGCCCCTCCTTCTGAAAAGCACACTGTGCTCTGATTGGTCGGTTGGATCAGTGTGCTGTGATTGGTCGAGCGCTTCGAGTGTGTTTGGGAAATGTCCCGCCCCTTTCCATAACCACCAGTTTAACACACTACTAACTAACTCAACCAGGCCCCGCCCCTTTATTCTGCGCATGAATTATTATAATGAGGAATATTGTGACGTGTTCCCGGGAGAAACTCAAGACTACAATGGAGGCGTTTCAGGAGTTCAGAAACACTGACTCTGATATAGAGAAGAACCGTGTGAGTTTGCAGAGCTTTTTCATGATCAAACTGCAACATTACACACTGAACACAGATGAATGTGGAAAACAGTAGAATAGGTCTTCTTTAACTGATTCATGAGCGAACTAATCTTATGAGCAAGGTCTTTTTAATGAATCACTCATTTCAAGGTTTATTTTTATGCCATTGCGAAAGATGCTGCTATTTTATCCAAATCTCTTCCCGCCTAGAACAGCCAGCTTATATAACATGATCAAAATTAATATCCTTGAAAATGGGAGGATGCTTGACAAGATTTTATCCAGCGTAACATTATCTTCCAATAAAAAGATAAAAAAAGAGAGGAAATTTGCTTGAAAAAATGCAATAAGGTTCTTCATAACCCCCAGTAAAATATATGCAAACTGGGAATCAAAAGGCTGGTGAATGCTGGAGAAAATGTGCAAATATAATGGCTGACCATTTTCACATCGTTTGGGACTGTAACGTTATTCGTTTTTATTGGCAGGATCTGAATAGAGAAATGCAATAAGAGGAATCTTGAGTGTAACTTTAAAACAATGTACTTGTGCATTTCTCCTTCACAAATAACAAAGAAGGACATCTGCCTCTTTAATATATTACTGGCAACTAGTAAGAAGCCCGTACAAGGAAACCATCTATATATATATATACACAGTATATATGACAAGCAAACGGCTCAAGGAAGATCCTCCATCTATATATGAATGACAAGAAATTGTAAATGATGTGTACAATATAGAAACTCTGACCTTTTCAGAAAGACAACATACTAATTGACTCTAAACTAACCTTTAGTTAAGAAAGTTTCTGGGAAGAATTAAGCATTTAACCTAAATAAGGTTCCTGCAGATAAAGGAATAATTTACCTTTAAATGTACAATCTTTGACTTCATTTTATATGTTTAAAAATGTTTTGTTTCGTTGTTTTGAAACTTCTTGTAATTGCTTTAGATGATATATCTATGATTATATGTATTATTGCTAAAGGCAAAAATATCTTTATTTTTGTAGTGGTGTGTTGTTTTTGTAACTTTTGTGTATTAGGACGCCCTTGAAAACGAGATGATGCATCTCAAGGGGTTTATCCTAAAGAATACAATTTGTTACAACTAATATAATTTCATCATATTGGGGGAAGTGGCTGAAAAGAGATGGAAAGATTACATCGGCTACAGAAAATGAGAAAAAAATTGTAACCCTTGACATAATGTATTGCAGAATTTGATCGAATCATGTGACCATGAATGTAATATAAGTTACACCGGGAGACCAGCAGTGTATGTCTATGGATGTGTGTGTACATGTGTACGCAAGAATATGTTCTTATGTTAGGATGAGTACATACATATGTATTGTAAGTTAGTGCTGGGCGGTATACCGGTCCACACCGATACCGGGGTTTATTTATGTTATGATATGAATTTTTTAATATACCGCAATACTATGTCGCTTAAACACGGTTGGGAATGCACTGGTGATGCACAGATGTGTGTGTTACTAAGCGTGACTGTAACGATGCATAGGTTAAACTATAACTGATAGCTGTCAAATTATATTAGTGTTTCCCATACATTTGTTCACATAGTCAACACGCCGTTATTTGTGGAATAGAAATTCGATTTATGCATTGACATTGTTGAATAAACACGAGCACTGCACGTTTCAAAGTGATTCAAGGTGTTTCTTTCTTTCTTTGAAGGGAACTTACTGTCTTCATAAACGTTTTGATGTTATTTTCATTTAATCTTTCTTTACCTTTCCTGATTGGTGGAGGTTGAGGAGATTCCCTCTTCTATGTAAAGCGCTTTGAGTGCAGAGAAAAGCGCTATATAAATGTAATGAATTATTATTATTATTTCCCGAGAAAGCAGTGTTTACCGCCGTTACCGTGGAAACCGCTGATTCTGCCGCTCTACAGCGCCTCCTGCTGGCGCTCTTTATAAACACTGCAAACCTCTATTAAAACTAGTGTGGAACCTTTGTACAATATTCATTCATGACAGTAAAATAAGGCATTCTAACCCAGTCGAGCTTGAAAAAAAATAATAATACCCTCATATACCGCCCAGCACTATTGTAAGTATGTTATTTTTCCCGTTTTTTTCTTTCTTTCTGTATTTGTATGGTAAAAAAAAGATCCAGGGGGTGGAGTTGGATTCAGATCTAAGGGGCGGAGATGGGTAGGATTAGGGGTGGGGTTAGGGATCAGGGGGCGGAGATGGGTAGGATTAGGGGTGGGGTTAGGGATCAGGGGCGGAGATGGGTAGGATTAGGGGTGGGGTTAGGGATCAGGGGCGGAGATGGGTAGGATTAGGGGTGGGGTTAGGGATCAGGGGGCGGAGATGGGTAGGATTAGGGGTGGGGTTAGGGATCAGGGGGCGGAGATGGGTAGGATTAGGGGTGGGGTTAGGGATCAGGGCGCGGAGATGGGTAGGATTAGGGGTGGGGTTAGGGATCAGGGGGCGGAGATGGGTAGGATTAGGGGTGGGGTTAGGGATCAGGGGCGGAGATGGGTAGGATTAGGGGTGGGGTTAGGGATCAGGGGGCGGAGATGGGTAGGATTAGGGGTGGGGTTAGGGATCAGGGGGCGGAGATGGGTAGGATTAGGGGTGGGGT
Source organism: Tiaroga cobitis (assembly GCA_030578255.1). Lineage (NCBI taxonomy): Eukaryota > Metazoa > Chordata > Actinopteri > Cypriniformes > Leuciscidae > Tiaroga > Tiaroga cobitis. The sequence continues at coordinate 1,847,402 of CM060604.1, forward strand.
TAGGGATCAGGGGGCGGAGATGGGTAGGATTAGGGGTGGGGTTAGGGATCAGGGGGCGGAGATGGGTAGGATTAGGGGTGGGGTTAGGGATCAGGGCGCGGAGATGGGTAGGATTAGGGGTGGGGTTAGGGATCAGGGGGCGGAGATGGGTAGGATTAGGGGTGGGGTTAGGGATCAGGGGCGGAGATGGGTAGGATTAGGGGTGGGGTTAGGGATCAGGGGGCGGAGATGGGTAGGATTAGGGGTGGGGTTAGGGATCAGGGGGCGGAGATGGGTAGGATTAGGGGTGGGGTTAGGGATCAGGGCGCGGAGATGGGTAGGATTAGGTATATGTAAGGTGGGAGGAGTTGAATCTGGATCCAACTCCTCCCCCTGGATTTCATGTTCTGCAGTGAGGACCATCTCAAATAAACGCAGCATATCTGTGCCCTGCAGATGTGGTTATCTCCTCCCGCTGTGTGTGCCAGATGCAGGACCACTCTCACCAGCATGGTGGCGCTGTAGCTTCTCCCGCTGTACGACATCAGCTCCGCCATCTGGGTCAGATAGGCCAACCGGGCCTGAGACGCAGAAATCACCTGAGGGAGCGAGAGAGAGGCTCACAGCGGAGAGTGTGTACAGTGTGATGCGCACGCTATGCAAATATACATTCGCCACAGAAACCCAGAATGATTGATCAAATGTGCAGGATATAACCTACAGGGTCATCTTCTTAAAAATGACGAAATATACACACTGGCGTATTGGTAAGATTTTTTGTGTTTTTAAAAGTCTCTTCTGCTTACCAAGGCTGCATTTATTTGATAAAAAAAACACTAATATTGTTAAATATTATTACAATTTCAAATAACCGGTTTATATTTTATTATATAGTAAAGTGTAATTTATTCCTGTGATCAAAGCTGAATGTTCAGCATCATTACTCCAGTCTTCAGTGTCACATGATCCTTCAGAAATCACTCTAATATGAGGATCTGATGCTCAAGAAACACTTATGATTATTATCAGTGTTGAAAACAGTTATTTACATTTTTTTTTCAGGATTCTTTGAGAAGTCTTCTCTTAAAAATTGTACCGATCCCAAACTTATATATATCTATATCTTTTATCTGCCGCATGGCTTATCATTCACACACGCACAGGCGCACACACGCACACACACACACACACAAACACACACACCTTTCTGCATTTTTAATTCTCATTCATATATTTAATCTGTATGATTTATAAGCTTGTTTCCTCAATTTTAGGTCCACAGTGATACGAGTCCCCATGAGTCTGTGTGCATTCAGGTTCAAGTCCCCACCGGGATCGAAACACACACACACACACACACACACACCTTCTGCCGTGGTTCTAGCAGTGACTGGATCTTCTTCATGTGGTGATTGAGGGCTTTCCGCAGATCTTTCTCTCTCATGTTCCTCAGCAGGGTGGGAGAGATGAAGCTCTCTAAGCCAAACTCCTTACTGACACACACACACACACACACATGCATGTTTTAATGACTGTTTTATAATGTATCGGAGTATTTGTGAGTGTATCCGTGCGCTCTTACACAACACTCTTAACAGAGGCTCTGGTCGTCTGTCCGCAGCTCGCCAGTTTCTCGTGCATGTGAAGAGCGGCGAGTCTCAGCGCTGTGTTGCATTTCATCTCTACAGCGTAGCGTTCCTGTAACACATCTCCCACACTCTACACACACACACGTACAACAGGGTTACTATAGTTCAAGATGACCTATGAAGTCTTGATGTTGTTTTTTAGCTCTACTAGAACATGTTTTCATGTTTCTACTGTTGGGGTGATTCAATAACTTGTTTTCATGATGGATTTAACACATTATGGGCGCTATCACACACCCGGTGCAATGCAGCGCTAGGCGCGACGCAAGTGTGTTTTGCTAGTTTCAGCCCGACGCAGTTTTCATTTTCACGTCATGCGCCGCGTTGTTTAAATAGCAAATGCATTTGTGCCCATCTGTGCGCCCGTGGGCTGCTGGTCTGAGAACAAGTGTGTGTTCAGGAGCATTGCTGGAGCGCTGCTAGTTTGAGGAACTGAAATAGACTGAGCCGTTGACCGACTGAACCCTGGGCTAAAGTCAATGGCGCAGTTTTTGTTTGGTTATTTAAAAAGGCGCGTTAGTAATATGTAATATACAGGGCTTGACATTAACACCCGCCAACCCGCCAAATGCGTGTGTATTTCAGCGTTGGCGTGTAACAGTCTCTCCTATTAGCCACTTTGGCGGGTTGAATTTTATACAATATAAATTTTTCAATTGTAGTCTTTTAAAAAGGCAATCTGAAATAATAAACTAAGTGCAATCTAGTGTTGGCAGTAATATTGATTTTACGATACATATTGATACTGAAATATCTGAAACTCTTCCGCAGAATAGATACAAAAGACACCAGCTGCGACATCTCTCCGACAGCGAGTTACACACCAATCCTTTACTCACTCGTTTCATTTGCTCCGGATGAATATTGTTGGTGGATCAGGGCTTGAATCTGGCGAGGGATTGGGCGTATTGAGCATAGTTTTACTCATTCCTGCAGATTTCGTGCTCACACCCAAAGTGCAGCACATAAAGTATATTGGCTATAACACAGTATAATGGGTGCGTCAGGTCTTAAAGTGACAGTAGCCTAATATACCGACTGCCAAATTATGAGACGCTATTAAAAATATCTATATGGCAGTTATTCCCCTATGGTATCGGTGTCCAAATTGTGGCCAGTGAAAATGCGGAGTGGCTTGTAACTTTGGAAAACCACTCGCCACAGTGGCTGGTGGGCAAAAAAGTTAATGTTAAGCCCTGGTAGAATATGTTAGTAATGTGCACCTATAGGCGGGTGCACAACGCGCACACTACTGTGCCCGTAGATGGTCTCGCTTGAGCTTTAACCTCACACACACACACACACACACTTTAAACTCTTGCAAATTCCTCCATGTAAATAGCGAATCTGCCATGGCACGAGCGCAACTGGCTTTTAAAGGGAATCGGAGATGAGACTCTGATTGGTTTATTGCACGTTACACCCAAAACACACCCATTACTCATTAAGAGAATAGATATAGGGACGACCCTTTTAGACCCTGCACCGGGACCACCGACCATTTTTCCCCTCTAGCAATAGTGGATTCGGCCTAGAGCACTTGCGCCGTGAGCTTCAGACCGTGCGCTTAGATCATTAAAATAGGGCCGAGTGTTTATTATTGTCCCCATATTTGAGACAGTCGCAGCTGTAAGTAATGCAGTGTGTGACCTGGTGGAAGAGGTACTCGAAGGCCACGGGATCGTCCTGCAGGAGCTCCATCGGGTCTCGGGGGATGAAGCAGACACGGAGCAGACACCTGTAGTCGTGCGAATCCTTCTTCTGCACCACCTGGAAGAGCAGGAACACCACGAGCGCCTTAATACAAACTCCAGTGGTGCCATTATAGTTATATGGTGTAAAAAATTACACACATCTGTAAACCTTGCATCAAAATTGTGTCTTCATGCATGCATTAGCACTCGTCTTAGGAAGATGCAAGCTACTCACAATCTTAAGTGATTGTACTCTTCGAGCCGGACAACTTTCTAATTTACTTAAGTACAGTATTTTCTGGAAAAATCCTTCCCAGCACGTTTTATTATTACATTCAGAAACAATGTAAAATACTGGGGAATTAAACGTTTTACCGTTTTTCCCAATTATAGTTGCACTCATTGTTAACAACATTTATTATAAACACCAAGAGTAAATGAATATACAGAAGTGGATCAAAACAAGTTCATCACAGTTGTCCTAAAACAAGAACGGGTATTGTTCAAAATTCATGTATAACTTTGATGAAAGGTTTTGATCCACTTCAAATGTTGACTACTGTATATAAAGCAAAACTGGAACTAGCGGCGAGTGTGAAATACAAATAAACTTGGGCTCAAGTACCGTATGTTTTGCATGCTTGATGTTAATTGCATTATATCAGTTGCTTTGGATTACAACACAGACTTTATACACAGAAAGACGGTGCACTCGTATTACTATGAGTGGGAGAAAGTGCAACAGCAATATGGCGGATTAAGTCCCGCCTCCTACAGAAAAGAGCCAATCGCTGATTGTTAAATCGCAGATTTATGTTAGAAGCTCCAGTTCCTTTAAAAACAGTCCGTTCACGAGACGCCGGGAAAACACCGCTTTCTGTCATGATTCGAGAAACAAAATCTATGAGACGATTGTTGTCAGATTTCATTGGTGTTTCAAATATGAAATTTAATCGTAATCTTTTTGATTACAATTTTGTTTCCCCATTCAAAGAGTGGAAGTACTTGTCTTAAAGGGATTTGATTATAAGTTACAACATGTTTTAGATGATTTTAAAAAAAGGTGTATATTCCGGAAAATACGGTAGTTTTGACACTTTAAGTTGCTGATAAAACATAAGATATGTCTAAGACTGTCCAACTGGACCAATTCATTGATAAAGAGGCATTGCATGTGTGTAGTCTAGTGTGTTTAATGGCGCACAGTATAGTGTCTATATAGACTGAAGATGATGTGTGTGTTGCTTGCCTTCTGTATGAGCTCGTCCTCGTGCAGCAACAGTAGTTTAGTGATGCTGTATTGCTGTTCCAGAACCAGTGAGAAATGCTCAATCGAGCGAATGGACAGCCTTTCTTTCAGAGTCAACACGATGTCCTGCACACAGAGACCGCCTCAATATCCACACAACGGCATTATGCATTTTGGAAGTTAGTGAGAAGTCAAGTCAGCTTTATTGATATACAATACTGACTGTTTCACAGCAGCTTTACAGAGATAACAGGAAAATAATGCAGCAAAGTTTGTTTCCAGAAGAGAATAGCGTCTCAGTTCAGTGATGTTTCATTTTTGTTGTAAAAAAGTAATTAGTTTAGTTAATTCATCTATATAGCCGCTCTGGAGAAAACCGTGATGTCATCGTCCAGCTCAGTTCAGTTCTCATATAATGGTGTCAGTGCAGGAGATCAATAATATTGCTGAATATTAAATTAAATAAAAATTAGAAGTAAAGAAGTAAATAGGAAATTCTTATAATATAAAGTAACAATGATTGGTGGGAAACCGCTCACTGCGGGATGGAGCCTGTCGAATGCAGTTATACGTCCCTAAAATTAAAGGTATCAGGGTAAAAATGCCCCTTTTGTCTCATATTTATGTAATAGGATTGGCCTATAGTTCAGTAATATCACACCAGTGCTGGTCTTGTCCTGAATAGCAGGATTGCGAATGTGATATTGATTTTATAGAACAGCTCAATAAATAAGAAAAGTTTATATTGTATTATATTTTAGACACAATGTTGTGTTTTTGCTCAGTTTTGCCAACGATAATATTACCTATAAAGCCAGAGCAGAACTGTTGTGCGTCTCGAGCCACACAGCGGTGTTTCGCTTCTGAGGAATCTGTGCTTTGAGCGAATCAATCGAATGAACCAATGATTCATAAAGAGAGTCATTTACCTCATTCCTGAATGAATCAGCCGTTTGAACGAATCAATCGGACGAGCCAATGATTCATAAAGAGAGTCATTTACATAATTTCTGAATGAATCAGCCGTTTGAACGAATCAATCGGGTGAACTAATGATTCATAAAGAGAGTCATTTACCTCATTCCTGAATGAATCAGCCGTTTGAACGAATCAATCGGGTGATCCAATGATTCATAAAGAGAGTCATTAACTTCATTCCTGAATGAATCAGCCGTTTTAACGAATCAATCGGACGAACCAATGATTCATAAAGAGAGTCATTTACTTAATTTCTGGTTTGTAGACAACCTACATGAACCACTGAGCCACTGCCGCCCCAGAGTCATAAAGAGAGTCATTTACTTCATTCCTGAATGAATCAGCCGTTTGAACGAGTCGAATGAATGATTCACTGACTTCCTCATTTAGAGATTTACCGCCACCTACTGGCAGTTTCTTATTTAGAGTATCATTTCATGAAAAAACCTGTATGACTTCCTTCTTTTGCGGAACATAAAAATAAGATATTTTGAAGAATGTTCAACTGTTTTTCAGATGCAGCTTCTGAAAAAAAAAGTTTAAGTGTAATAAATTCTATGTTGAATCAAATAAAATATTTCTTTCTAAAGCTGCTTTTCTCATTTAACACAATAATGACTTTTGGCGGTAATTTCTCAGCCAGATTTGAAGTGCGATTTATCATGTAATTAATTAAATAAAAATGTAAATGGCTAGATAGATAGACAGCCCTAATAAAAACTAAAATAACACTGCATTAAATCATATTCATGTTAGCTTAGCCTAAAGTTAACATGAAATAGTGTTTTTGCCAAATGCATATTTTCATCGTTTCACAAAAATAAGGTTAAGAAGAGATGAAGTTGTTATAGAGTACAGGACCCTAAACATCAGTCTCAAACCTTGACAGTGGTGGTCTTGTGAAACTTGAAGGCTTTGGTCTGGCCGTTCTCCAGGTAAACCTTCAGGACGTTGGGAAGGAACAGAAGAGAGTTTCCCTGGACACAGTGAATAAAACATGGCAGTATTAAAAGATTTTAGATACACAAAGACGGTGCACTCATATTACTATGGCTAGGCAAGGTGATTTTATTAATATAGCACATTTCACACACTATGGTAATTCAAAGTGCTTTACACAGAAAGGAATTAAAAAGTAAAAATATGATACATAGATAAACTTCTCATCTGGCAATTTTTTTTAAATTTTTTTTAATAAGTCCATCTGTATTATTTATTTTATGTACTAGCATAGCATACAGATACCCGATTAGCCTGATAGCTTAGCATGTACATGCATTTGTACTTACCCTACATGTATTCACAATCATCTTTAATGTAATTACGTGTTAATTTAAGTGTTAAAGGTGCAGTGAGCGAGTTCTGAGTCACACTGTTGATATTTGAAATCACCAAAACAAACACGCCCCTCCCCATTAGGATCACACGCCTATCTTGTTGGCTCCACCCCCAAATTCACAAGCACACTATATGTAACACAGGCCCCTCCCCCCAAATGAGTGGACACGCCCCTTATTGCTGATTGGCTACAAGTGTGTTTTCATGCTCGGTTCTTACAGTGTCTCTCAGAAATCACTTACTGCGCCTTTAAATGTCCAAATACTTCAGTTATAAAAATAATGTAGTGTTCAATTACTCGCTTAATAGGCTATTATTAGTTTAAAGTCCCCCTGTAGTCAATAATTGTATCCCTTAAAAAACAACAAAATTACATATTTAAATGTTTTTTCCTTGAAAAAAAATCTTCATCTTGAATGTAACTCGACACTCTCGCCTCATTTAGTATGCGCGGTTCTACGAATATGCAGATGAGCCCCGCCTCCACTCACTCACTCAGCTCAGAGATCCACTGGTTGACAATCACACGTTGATCTGATTGGTTAGGTAGTGTGTGACGTCAGAGACAGGGTTGGCTTTACCTGAGTGTGTCCGTTGACGACCACCTCTTCTGCAAAGCGCACTTTAACAGGGTTTCTTCTCAGGCGAGCTCTCTTCTCTGCGGTTATGAATGAAGACTTGGGATTCTGAAAGCAAAAAGAAACTTTTCTTTTAGGGGTGTAACAATATATATCGTGTCACAATATACATCGCAATACAAAAATGCAACAATATCGTGGATAGTTCACCCAAAATAAAAATTACTGTGTGAGAAAGAAATTAACGTTTTCAGAGTTTTAGTGTCAGTACTACATTAAACTACTATATATAATGTTGAATATAATGTATAATAATGCAATGGGGGAATATTTGTGGGTCCTGATAACGTCTGATGTTATCAGTAAAAAGTGGCCGACATTATTTTAAATAAATCTAGTCAGTGACAGATTGAAAGCATATTCGTCTAAAATAATTCTGTATTTTCAGCTTCAGAATCATGAATATTGTTATTCTGGTGTCTCTATTGTCCTGTGCTTTGGGTTTCAGCATCAAGTCCAAGACTGTTCATTTACACACACAATGTAATACCAAATTTAGCATTTTAATCAACAGTTAATTTTTTGTTAACCTTTTATCATATGTCTTTGAGTATCGCAATAATATCGTATCGTGAGTTCAGTATCGTGATGTGTGACGAATCATGACTTGAGGTGTGTGTATTACACTCCTACTTTTCTTTACATTCTGACACCTGTTTGTGAGATGCAAGGTTTAATTAAAGGGATAGTTTTCCCAAAAACGAAATTTACTCACCCTGAACTCATCCTAGGTGTGAATTACGCTCTTCTTTCAGACGAATACAATCTGAGATATATAAAAAAATGTCCTGACTCTTCCAAGCTTTATAATCGCAGTGAATGGGTGTCTGTCTTTGGAAGTCCTTCAAAGTGCATCTATCCATGATAAAAGTGCATCTGTCCATCATAAAAGTGCATCTATCCATCATAAAAGTGCATCTATCCATGATAAAAGTGCATCTGTCCATCATAAAAGTGCATCTATCCATGATAAAAGTGCATCTGTCCATCATAAAAATGCATCTGTCCATCATAAAAGTGCATCTATCCATCATAAAAGTGCATCTATCCATCATAAAAGTGCATCTATCCATCATAAAAGTGCATCTGTCCATCATAAAAGTGCATCTGTCCATCCTAAAAGTGCATCTATCCATCATAAAAGTGCATCTGTCCATCATAAAAGTGCATCTATCCATCATAAAAGTGCATCTGTCCATCATAAAAGTGCATCTGTCCATTATAAAGTGCATCTGTCCATCATAAAAGTGCATCTATCCATCATAAAAGTGCATCTATCTATCATAAAAGTGCATCTATCCATCATAAAAGTGCATCTATCCATCATAAGAGTGCATCTATCCATCATTAAAGTGCATCTATCCATCATTAAAGTGCATCTATCCATCATAAAAGTGCATCTATCCATCATAAAAGTGCATCTATCCATCATAAAAGTGCATCTATCCATCATAAGAGTGCATCTATCCATCATTAAAGTGCATCTGTCCATCATAAGAGTGCATCTATCCATCATAAAAGTGCATCTGTCCATCATAAAAGTGCATCTGTCCATCATAAAAGTGCATCTATCCATCATAAGAGTGCATCTATCCATCATAAAGTGCATCTATCCATCATAAAAGTGCATCTATCCATCATAAGAGTGCATCTATCCATCATAAAGTGCATCTGTCCATCATAAAAGTGCATCTGTCCATCATAAAGTGCATCTATCCATCATAAAGTGCATCTATCCATCATAAAAGTGCATCTGTCCATCATAAAAGTGGATCTGTCCATCATAAAAGTGGATCTGTCCATCATAAAAGTGCATCTGTCCATTATAAAAGTGCATCTATCCATTATAAAGTGCATCTGTCCATTATAAAGTGCATCTGTCCATCATTAAAGTGCATCTATCCATCATAAAAGTGCATCTATCCATCATAAAAGTGCATCTATCCATCATAAAAGTGCATCTATCCATGTGCATAATCTATCTTTCCAAAATATCCATATTTAAAACTTTGACTAAAATAAGTAGACGGCCGTACACATCGATCTACACAGGAAGAGAAACACTTGAACTCGACGCACGACGTAAAGATGAACACAGAGCGCTGTGTGTTGGATTTAAATATATTTATATATTAATTTATTTCAGCTTTATTTCAATTAACAGAACTGTTTTTAATAGGTTTCATTTTAATTTTGATAATAATAATCCAGCTCTGGACAACGACCTTGATCTGGGAAAGGCGCTTTATAAATAAAACCTATTGTTAATATTATCAGTAAAAAAAACCTTCAGTTTCAGTAAAAAAACAACAACAACAACAACAACAAGACAATCTTCAATACACACCGTCATATTTCTGAGGATCGTCATGGTTACAGAGTCCAGGCAATCCCTGAGGGCGGAGCATAAATCATAAATCATAACAAAATCATGACCTCGTCAAATTTACACAAGCAGAGTTCTTCAGTGGTGTCCGTCACCTAATCATCCGCTCCGTGTTTTCAGGGGAAAGATCTTCTACGACTTTATTGTTTACTTTTAGGATCTGATCTCCAGGGAAAAGCTGTCCATCTGCTGGGCCTCCTACAAATAAACACACACACACACACACACACATATAATAATAAACATTAAGACACGTTTCATGCATTTTAACACTCGGTGTAAAGGGTTAGTTTTTGCCCGCCTATTTTTTTTAAGTACATTTCATATACGGAATTAAGTAAACTCTGCTTAACTAAGTTGAGTAAAATTAGCAAAGAAAATAAGTAATTTAAACTCGGCCAGTAAAATGTTGAGTAATTAGGGATGTCCCGATCAGGTTTTTTTCCCTTCGAGTCCGAGTCATTTGATTTTGAGTATCTACCGATACCGAGTCCTGATCCGATACTTATATAATACATCAAAAAAGAATAAAGAAGAGAGAAAAAAATGATTTTTTATTTAATTAACCTTATTTTAACATTCAACAACTATGTTAACAAACAGAGCACTTCTGTGAGGTAGCTTGAACAATCAAGTAATAAATAACATAAAATCTTCACTTTTGGACTTTAGTGCAACAGAAAATATAGAAAAAGTGTAATATAAAAACAAATAGCACCTCAACTTAAAATACCCGGCAGGCATGTAAACAAAAAATAAAAATGTTTTAAAAGTGTATAAAAAAAATGATGATAATATATATATATATATATATACACACACACATACATTAGGGGTGTAACGGTTCACAAAATTTGCGGTTCGGTTCGATACGATAAAGCAAAAAGAAAGAAATGCCAGAGAAATTTCCTATTTATTGAAAGAAAAACTATTTTTCAATAAGTTTGAGTTTTCCTACATCTTGAAACTTTCAGGTTTATAAATGGGGGGGGGGGGGGGGGGGGGGGGGGTCATCTTTGAAGGATGAACAAATAATGTTTTGGTAATCACATTAAAAATAACATTTAAATATATATTTATATAATATTTGAGTTTTGAAGTCCAACATTAAATCCATGTTCATTCACGGCACAATGTTTCTACTGGTTTCCACGTCAGCGCTGTTTGATCTGTGGCGAATTCAAATGTTTTCTTCTTCACTGGATCTCTCAGCACAGTGTTGCTTGATCCTATGGCTTGATCTCGCGCTGCACAGATGTTGCTGGTCCGAACTGATAAACGGTCCGTTAAGCACAATATAATGAGTTGCGCAGTTTCGTTCCGCTTTCATTACGTTTGCCATTTGATGTTGCGCAACGTTGTGGTGGTCGCGCCAGCGCGGATTTTGTCTGCAGGAAAAATGGTCCTAGGAATCGTTCGGTTTGTATGCGTACCGAACCGGAAGCCTCGTACCGAACCGGAATAATTACGAATACATGTACCGTTACACCCCTAATTTACATATATCCGAGTCCTGATCGGGAGGTAACGTCCGATTCCGATCGAGTCTGAAACCACGTGATCGGGCCCGATTTCCGATCGCGTGATCGGATCGGGACATCCCTAATTTCTACTTAGTTATACTTTCCTTTGCAATACGTTTTACTCAAACAAAATAACACTGAGTTTAACCACGTTTACAAAGTGTATGCTTTACTTAGAAACATCTGAATGAACAATATAGATAGTGTGTGTAGACACCATGTCAGACCATGTCTACATGATAGAAGTAACGCGACACTTCAACACTGAGACCTCAACACACAATGGCGTTGTCGTTTTTGATTGTGAATGTGTCATTTTGAGTAGAAAATGAACTCCAACTGTCACAAAATGGCAAGTTACTAAACCTAACAACAAAATGAATGATGAAACAGTGTAAATACAGCTGGAACACAGCGAATCAACCTCATTCATTATTCATTATGCATGATGGTCAGAAAAGTTGAGTAGTTTTACTTCATTGTATAACTTAAAGCATAAATGAGTACTAATGTAGAATTTACTTTTTTAATTCTAAATTAACTTTTTTAATTTTAATTGTTTTTTTTCTGTAGTATTTCACCACAAAATCATTTTTATCAGTGTTTGAGTAAGTTATTGTGATACAGTGCGCTTGTGAAAGATGCTTCTGTCGTATTGTGTATTTGCACGTTTATTAGCTGAGTTTATGTAGAAATGAATGCGATGAGATTCTGCTCCTCGTCCTCTGATTTAAATTGTTAGATTTTATGATCAGCAACAGATTTTTAAAATGTTTTTTATGCTCAACAAAGCTGAATTTATTTGATCAAAAATACAGAAACATTTTTGAAATATTATTACAACTGTGAATATACAGTAAAGTGTAATTTATTCCTGTGATCAAAGCTGTATTTTCAGCATCATTACTCCAGTCTTCAGTGTCACATGATCCTTCAGAAATCACTCTAATATGAGGATCTGATGCTGAAAGTTAGTAGTGATGAAAGTTGTGAAAAGTTGCTTTGTTAATTCATTATTCATGTCACGTCTGGTGTGAGTCTGACTGAGAGTCTCTGCATTGCTCTGTCCTGCCATTTACACTCATTTGTCTTCATGCCAAACACATATAAACATACACACACACACACACACACACACGCACACGCACGCACACACACACACACACACACACACACACACGCACACGCACACGCACACGCACGCACACACACACACACACACTCGCACACACACACTCGCACACGTGCACACACACACGCACAGACAGACACACACAATTATGTGCTGTAGGGCTGTGAGGTTTTCCCTCTGGGCTTTTATCAGCTGTTTCTGCTGCAAAAAAGAGAGACGTCAGCACTGCAGAATCAATGTGTGTGTGTGTGTGAGTGTGTGTGTGTGTGTGTGTGTGTGTGTGTGTGTGTGTGTGTGTGTGTGTGTGTGTGTGTGTGTGTGTGTGTGTGTGTGTGAGAACACAAGAGCTTTGTTGCCAGATCTAGAGAGCGTGTCGATAACTGTCTATAGAAATGGAAGCCTATGAGTGGCTGATTTGAATTTGAAATGCTTTAAAAAGGCGGGAAACATCTTGTGTTGACATGCTAGAAATGTCACATAACTAGGGCAACAAAGACTTTATATATCAATATAAGATGCACTCATATTACTAATGAACGGGAGAAAGTGCAACACGCAATACGCCTCGTAAATAAAAGTGACTGTTAAAGTCTTGCCATCACTGCAGCCGCAGCTGAAAGCTCTGGTCGTCACGGATCGGATGTCCGGGTCGCAAACACGGCCCCGAGAGAGCAGATCTCCAGGAGGAGACTGTGACGTGCAATCATTCTCTGAGCCGTTCCTGTGACACTGGTTTGGTTTGATTCACTACTATGACGTCCCACTGGTGCATGAAGTAAACAATGAGAGAGAGAAAAGATGGGACCTCATAATGAGATTTAAGCAATACTGCAATTACACTTTATCTCATGTAAACAGTTCAATTAAATTGACGCAATTAAGCTCATAATCATAGTAAAGTATGAGGCATATGTTGATTATAAACAGGCATGTAATGATTTAAAGGGATAGTTCACCCAAAAATGTAAACTCTGTCAGTAATCACTCTCCCTCATGTTGTTCAACAAGACTTTCGTTCATCTTCCGAACACAAATTAGGATATTTTAGATTAAATCTGAAAGCTGGATCACTCCTCCATAGGCTTCTATTGTAATTGAAACTGATCAGCTTTGATCACAGGAACAAATTACACTTAGGCTAATATTTTTTTATATTAAATGTGAAAATACAAAGCAGACACAAATATATCTTTAATTAGATTGAACTATTTTTAGTGATATTTAACAGAATTTAATGAATGTCTTTTGCCTGTTTTCCATCTTTTTCACAGCACTTACTGCAGTGCATTCTGGGATTGACTTCTGTCATGCATTTTCATACAAGCTGCAAAAGATTTGGTCCTCTGAACAAAAGACCTCTAAAACAGGAATCCAGTCTAGTTTTGTACTGGAGTTATTATGAGATCAAGGTATAAGCTTGTGTCAGAGTGTGTTTGTGTGTGAGAGGGAGAGATTGTGCACCTGCATCTTAATGAATTAAATAAACGAGAGGAGCAGGTGTTGAGCTCAAGAGTCACGTCCTTTCTCACACAGAGACGCTCAACATTCAGTCTGACGCAGAACTGACATTCACACACACATCCAGAGGAACGGCCTATGTAGGAGATTCACTTTTGAGAAGCAGGAGCTTCTTAAGAAGGGCTGTTATAGTTAACTGAAACTAAACCCATTTCTGTTGCTTTATATAAAATAAGCATTAATTGAAATAGAGTAAAATGTAAAAAACTCGACTTATTTTATTTCAGGTACTGAAATATCTAAAACTGAAACTGAAATAAAAATGAACAGAAACTAAACAATATTTTTTTTGTTGACAAAAACATGACTAAAATAAAATGGAAAATATAAAAATAAAAACTAATTCAAAGTATTAAAACTTGACAATAAAAAAAAAACTTGACAAAAATACAACAAAATGACAAACTTTAGCTAAAATGAAAATGAACGGAACATATAAAATAAAAACTAATTAAAAAAAAATATGTAATGAAAAAAAAACTTGACAAAAAAAGAACTAAAACGCTACCTAAAATTAAAGTGAAAATGGAAAATATAAAAATAACTCATTCAAAATATTAATAAAAACTATATACTTTTTAAAAAACTAGTTTTTTTTTTTTTTTACAAAAACACAACAAAATGACAAACTTTAGCTAAAATGAAAATGGAAAGTATAAAATACATCCTAATTCAACATAGTAATAAAACATATGTAATGAGAAAAAACTTGACGAAAAAAAAGAAAACACAAAAAAGGACTAAAACTTTACCTAAAATGAAAATGGAAAAAATAAAAACTAATTCAAAATATTAATAAATACTATAATACTAAAAATAACACCGCTTCTTAGAAGTCACAATGTAATCTTATTGGTGTCTCACTCTGAGAAATATAAAAGATCTCGATGTGCTGTTTCACATGCACTGTAAGGCGAGTATCCAAACCCGGCTTCGCTTAGATCATAATCTGTGTTCAAAAACAACCTGCTCCGACGCGTCCCGTAAGCCGAACTCCACGTGAGTGTGTGTGTGTGTGTGTGCACCTGCAGTGACGTCCCTGACCAGCAGGGGGAGCTGTGCTGAGAGACTGAAACCATGAGAGTCCAGGACAGAGTCTCGGATCACTTCCACCGTCACTTTCACAGGGAAGTTCTGCCGGCCCGAATCCCCGGAGCGAGACCTCCTGCCTCCTAAAATACGCTCCCTATGATCAAAAGAGAGAGAGAGAGAGAGAGAGAGAGAGAGAGAGAGAGAGAGAGAGAGAAATGTCTTTACTGTCACTTCTGATAAATTCAATGAATTCTTGCTTAAAGGAGTAGTTAAAATGTCCTGATAATTTATTCACCCACACGTCATCCAATATTCATGTCCGTCTTTCTTCAGTCGAAAAGAAATGAAGGTTTTTGAGGAAAACACTCCAGGATTGTTCTCCATATAGTGTCTTCAATGGGGTCCAACGGGTCGAAGGTCCAGATGTGAGTTTCAGTGCAGCTTCAAAGTCTCGACACGATCCAGCCGAGGAATAAGAGTCTGATCTAGACAAACCAGCGGACATTTATAACAAAAATACACATTTATACACTTTATAACCACAAATGCTCTACTTTTACCGCCTGACCTTTCAACGTGATTACATAAAAACGTGCAAGACGAGCATTTGTAGTTATAAAGTGTATAAATGTGTATTTTGTTATAAATGTCCGCTGGTTTGTCTAGATCAGACTCTTATTCCTCGGCTGGATCGTGTCGAGACTTTGAAGCTGCACTGAAACTCACATCTGGACCTTCGACCCGTTGGACCCCATTGAAGACACTATATGGAGAACAATCCTGGAGTGTTTTCCTCAAAAACCTTCATTTCTTTTCAAATGTAGAAAGACGGACATGAATATTGGATGACGTGTGGGTGAAAATTAATTACCAGATTTTTCTACAAAAATATCACAATGAAATCAGTGTGAAACCACATGAAATGATGTCACTGAATGCCGATACTGCCAGACTGTGCTCTGATTGGTCGGCTGGATCAGTGTGCTGTGATTGGTCGAGCGCTTCGAGTGTGTTTGGGAAAGTCCCGCCCCTTCCCATAACCACCAGTTTAACACACTACTAACTAACTCAACCAGGCCCCGCCCCTTTATTCTGCGCATTAATTATTATAATGAGGAATACTGTGGCGTGTTCGTTCCCGGGAGAAACTCAAGACTACAATGGAGGCGTTTCAGGAGTTCAGAAACACTGACTGATTTTTCATGTTTAAACAGCAACATTACACACTGAAGAAAGATGAAGATATAGAGATAAAGAATGAAGAATGAATTCTTTGATGAAGGAATATCAACAAACACTGAATCTCACAAGCTTCGCAAAGCTGAAATTTATGGCCCATTTGGAAAACAGTTCTATGATCTGATTAGTGTTGTGTGTGTGTGTGTGTGTGTGTGTGTGTGTGTGTGTGTGTGTGTGTGTGTGTGTGTGCGAGTGTGTGTGTTACTCCACCTGCTGAGAGAGTCTCTTGAACGCCGCAGCCATTTCCCCACGACCTGCTCGACCCGACCGACCCGACGAGGAGATCGACTTCTGCTTCTCTCGCTCTCCTCCATCTAACTGAAGACAGAGAAAATGATAGAGAGAGAAAGAGAGAGAGAGAGAACGAGAGAGAGAGAACAATACAGAGAGAGTGATAGAGAGAGAGCGATAGAGAGAACGATAGGGAGAGAGTGATAGAGAGAGAGTTAGATAGAGAGAGAGCGATAGAGAGAACGAGAAAGAGAGAGAGAACGATAGGGAGAGAGCGATAGAGAAAGAGTTAGATAGAGAGAATGATAGAGAGAGAATGATAGAAAGATCTGTCAACAGAACATAAAGACGAGGATAATACAGTCTGAAACATAATATTTAAACTCAACAACATCAACATTGGGCATAATTTTCTTTCTTAAAGGCCCTTGACGTCTGAAGTTTTGAGGCATGTCAGATAGCTTTATGTTAATGAACTCCTAAAAGTTTACGTAATTAGGTGTAATGAGGTGTTCAAAAGTTCTGAACAGCGTTTGTGAAGTCGCCAACATCTCTGATCGCCTAATCTCGCTCAAGATCGTTTGCGGCCCAACCATCCTCAGAGTCGCCTCATGCTACGCCCCTCAAGTAGGCGGCACTGATCAGGAGAAGCACGAGTTTTGGGAGAGCCTCGGCACGCACCTCCAGATGGTCGCCCCAGACGAGCACATCCTGGTCGGAGGAGACCTTAATGGCCACGTAGATCGTGAAGGATACGAACAAGTTCATGGAGGCCAGAGACTAGGCACACGCAACGACGAGGGAAGCCGCATCCTGGAAGCCTTTAATCTCGCCGTCGCCGACACCTTCTTCGGGAAGAGACCGAGCCACCTGGCCTCCTACATCAGTGGCGGACACACAACCCAGATCGACTACATTTACATTTAGTAATTTAGCAGATGCTTTTATCCAAAGCGACTTACAACTGAGGACTAAACCAAGCGAGTCATCGTGAAGAGGCACAAACAACGCAAGAAGTGCTCAAAATACAAAGTTCAGACATTGCTCAGAGTAGCATAAGCCAGACAAGGGAGGTTTTAAAGGAAAAGGAAAGAATTTTTTACATTTATTTATTTATTTTTATGTTAAGTGCTCACGGAAGCTTCATGTCTGGAAGCTGATGGGAGTACTGGATGATCCCATCAGATACCATCAGCCCCCAACATCGACCACTCGTCCTCGACCTCCAACTCAACCTCCATCTGCAAACCCGAATGAGAATAACCGGCCCGAGCACTTCAAGTGGTGGAGGCTAGCTGAACACAAGCAACAACTCGAAGTGGCCCTTCAATCACTTAACATCAACCTCGACCAACCAATCGACAGGCTCTGGGACGATATAACCTGCCACATGCAGGGCGGCGATACATGGACAAGCAAGTCCGGTGGTGGGGTGAGGAGGGGAAGACTGTGGTCAAGGCCAAGAAGCTGGCGTACAAGTTATGGCATCGCACACGCCTGGACGCCCACCGCCAAAACTATCGGACACTCAAGTCGGCTGCGAAACCGGAAGTGGCCAAGGGGAAAGCTGAGTACTACCATGACTTGTACGAGCAATTAGGCACACCCGAAGGGGAGAAAATGATCTACCGCATCGCAAACTCGCTGCACAAATCGACCCAAGCCACTGGTCAAGTGAAGCCCATCAAGAGTGCTGAAGGGCAAGTATTGCGTGACCCTCCCGCCATACTCGCCCGTTGGAACGAGTATTTCACCAACATCTCAAATGAGGAATTCCCGCATCCACCGTTTGACCGCCCGACCCCATCCGTGGCCCCGTACCTCCAGTCACCACCGCCGAAGTCACGAAGGCTGTGAAGAGAATAAAGAATGGCAAAGCTACTGGGCCAGACGACATCCCAGTCGATGTCTGGAAGCTGAAGGGGCATCGCGGAGCAGAGATCCTTGCCGCCCTGTTCAATAGAGTGCCGAAGTGATGACGTCACTTTGTAGGACAACTCGGAAGCTAGCGGCGCATGGGTTCCCTCGACCGAAAAGCTATGCATTTTCCCCATAGACTTTTGAAAAATCGCAAAAAATAAGATCTGTGTTTAACAAAGAGTTGTGACCCTTACACGTTTTGTCTATCAAGATCATCTTTACAAGTTAATCCAAAATGCATACATTTTGAAGCTTATATAAAGTTTTTAAAAAACACAAGCAGACACAATAAAGTTTAAAAAACCACAAGCAGGTTATAACTGTGTGTTCTATGTCATAGATCAAAACGTGAAAATATTTAGAGGCTTTGTTCACCACAGACCTTATTTCAGGTGATTTAGCAAAAACCCATTCAAAAATCCCATAGACTTTAGAGCGAGGGAACCCTAGGGCTAAAATGCTAACTCACTTCCGCGTTTTGGCCTACAGAGTGACGTCATCACTTCGGCACTCTATAAGACCATCGCCTAGAACAGGGCACCGCAGGCCTGGACGACCAGCACCATGGTACCGATCTGGAAAGGCGTCTCTGAATCTAAAAACTACCGCCCAATCCGACTCCTGGGTCACGCCATGAAGATCTTTGAACGCGTCCTGGACTGCCGCTTTATCAACATCAGCCCCAACTAATGTGGCTTCGTCAAGGGACGCGGAACCACGGACGCTATCCGCGCTGCCCGTCTGCTGATGGAAAAGCACCGGGAAAAGAACAAGCCCGTCCACATGGCCTTCCTGGACCTAGAGAAGGCTTTCGATCGTGTACCCCACAAACTCATCTGGGCCTCCCTCCGATCCCACCCTGACACCGAGGCCTATATGAACTGGATCCAAATACTCTACCAAAACGTTCCGAGTGTTGTCCGCTGCCCTGCCGGGATATCACCACCGTTTGCCATCAATGTCGGAGTACACCAAGGATCGGCCCTTTTCAAGTCTTCTGTGTCACATGATCCTTCAGAAATCACTCTAATATGATGATTTGATGCTCAAGAAATATGATTATTATCAGGGTTGAAAACAGTTATGCTGCTGCATAATTCTGTGGAAACCATGATACATTCATTAATATATATATATATATATATATATATATATATAAAAAATTTTTTTTTTTTTTCAGGCTTCTTTAATGAATAGAAAGTTTAAAAGAACAGCATTTATTTGAAACAGAAATCATTTGTAACATTATAAATGTCTTAAAATGTCACTTTTGATCAATTTAATGCATCCTTTCTGAATAAAAGTAATAGTTTCTTTAAAAAAAAAAAATTCTTACTGTCCCCAAACTTACAGTCTTACTTTAAAGTATTTATGACATCATCTTGCACTCCAATCTTTTTGTCCAATCAAACGCTCAAGAATGAAAATGCCCCGCCCCACTTCTGTCTAAGTACAGAAAGAATCAAGTTTCTTGGCTGTGTTTTAATCTAAAGACTATTGATTATTAAAAAAAGGAAGGGCAACTTCCTGTTTCAACAGGAAATACATCAGCACAGGAAAGAAAACTAATTTTGCATCTGTAAAATCCAATTACTGATGCATTTCAGAGTGAAACAGACACAGTTGATTTCATTCATATTCTCTCTCTCTCTCTCTCCCTCTCAATCTCTCTCTCTCTCTCTCTCTCCTTCCCAATCGCTCTTATATATGCTAATAGCAGTGGCGCAGACATGAAGTGACACCAGGCCTGGCATTTAGAGGACAAAACGACGTCACAACAGACAAGATCCCACATGCATACCGTAATAACATCTACAGATGATAGAAACACACACTGTACCTCTGCAACACACACACATTCAATCCGTCTAATTACCTGAACGTCTTCTCTCAGTCCTGCTGCTACAAACACACACGCATTTCTCTCTTCTAGCCACTCACTGCTGTCTGTGTGTGTGTGTGTGTGTTATCCTTACACACTCACAGACCTCTAAACTGCACTTACAAACACATTCTGGACGTCTGATCAATACACACAGATTTCTTCCTCTGTGTTTCGTCATGCTCAGAATAATCTGCCTGATTATGCACTGATTTGCATGGCATTGCATTGCTGGAGAGGGTCATGTGACCTTTAACCTTTGCTCTATGAGTCAACGATTGCGTTCAGATTCAGATCCTGATGTCTATGAGGTTTAGGCACTAAAACAAAATGCAATGCAAGCTATGCTGAGCATATTAATCCACAACACCTGACGGATACTCTGTGCAAGTCCACACAAACACAGATGGAAATGCATGACTTAAGATGGACACATATCGACAGTTAACAAACTTAAACTAAAACTAATAAATTAGAGTAATAAATAAATTTGAGCTAAGTATATGGAATATATATATATAATATATATTTTTTATGACAAAAGATCATGACAAAATGACTAAATCTTTAATTTAAATTAAATATAAAAATAATTTAAAATATTAATAAATAAATCCGAGCTAAATAATGTTTACTAAATATATTTTAAATATATATATTTTATTTGAAAAGCCCATGATTTTTCAAAAAAACTTAAAATAAAATTAAAATAAAATCTGAAAATATAAAACCTAATTCAAAATATGAATAAATAAGATTAAAAATTATATAAAAATCTAACAAAAATGACAAAAGCTCATTACAAAATTTCTAAAACTTCAATTAAAGTGAAAAGTGAAAATATAAAAGCTAATTTAAAATATGAATATGTACTATAATAATATAAAAAATAATGCTAAAATAAAAAACGCAGGCCTAAATATAACAGAAGCAGACAGAATAAGAGATAGAGAGATGAAAGAGACATGCGAAGAGAGACCAGAGCAGAACCGCTTTATGATACAGAACAATGATCATAAATCAGCGTTTTTGCCCTTTGAATGCAGACGCGCGTGTTCATCTCTCTGAAGATGCCTGAATACCAGAATCAAAATGTTCAATTATGAAACTAATTTGATTCAGCCATAACGCAGCCCTACAGAATCCAATAGTGTCAATATTCAACTCGGTTTTGTTCTAATCCAATAGTGTCAATGCAGCCAAACTTAGTAAAATAATACTTCGGATTAATGATATGAACATAATATCACAGTACGAGCGACAGCATAATATAATATCACTCCGAACATCCATGATCCGAAGGATAAAATATTCAGATTCACTCAAGAAATTGCAAATGCTGCTTCATGCCATCTATGAATATAAACCCAGTTTTATGCGACCTCTTGACCTCCTTTACATTCGCGGCTCTCGTGGGGCAAACGTGATTAATCCCACGAGCATTCAGAGCGCTGAAAGTGTGTGTGTGTGTGTGTGTGAGAGGTATTAGTGGATTAGTACGCCCACCTGGTAAGGGTGTCATTTAGTCGTCTGCTGATCTGGACTGATCCGGATCTGCAGATCTGAGACTGCTTTAAGCAGGAGAAGCTACACACACACTTCATCGCTGCTGTAAAAGATAATATGATGAAAGTAAAGAGACTGCAGAGAAAAGAGCAGGGTTTTGTGTAGGGAATTTATGCACGGTATAGAGCTGTGTGTGTGTGTGTGTGTGTGAGTGTGTGTGTGTGTGCGTGTGTGCGTGTGCGTGTGTGTGAGTGTGTGTGTGTGTGTGCGTGTGCGTGTGCGTGTGCGTGCGCGTGCGTGTGCGCGTGTGCGTGAGTGTGTGTGTGTGTGTGTGTGTGTGTGTGTGTGTGTGTGCGTGTGTGTGTGTGTGAGTGTGTGTGTGTGTGCTGACTCAGGTACTGTTACTCAGGTACTCAGGAGCTGCTGCCCTTGTGGAGTCATGAAGATATCAATGGTGACAGTTTTAACTCCTGTTCATCCATAAAAACACGAGACCTCTTTTCTCTCCACCTGCATTTCTACATCTTCTGCGAGACTCAGACCAAACCGCCATTAAAGAGCCCATATTATGCCCTTTTACAGAGTCTTGATGTTGTTTCAGGCTCTACTAGAACAGGTTTTCCTGCTTGAATGTTGATTATTCTCCTCATATTCTCCATTGTTGCGGCTCCTCTCTTCCCAGTCTGTCAGTAACGCTCTGTTTACTTCCTGTCTCTATGAAGCCCCTCCTTCTGAAAAGCACACTGTGCTCTGATTGGTCGGCTGGATCAGTGTGCTGTGATTGGTCGAGCGCTTCGAGTGTGTTTGGGAAATGTCCCGCCCCTTTCCATAACCACCAGTTTAACACACTACTAGCTAACTCAATCAGGCCCCGCCCCTTTATTCTGCGCATTAATTATTATAATGAGGAATATTGTGACGTGTTCGTTCCCGGGAGAAACTCAAGACTACAATGGAGGCGTTTCAGGAGTTCAGAAACACTGACACTGATATACAGAAGAACTGTGGCTTTGCAGAGATTTTTCATGATCAAACAGCAACATTAATCAACAATTTTCCTGAAAAAAAATCATGATATGATATTTTTTGCCATATCGCCCACCCTAAATCAAAGTTTGGGAATTAGTGCTGTCAATCAAACACCTAATGATGCTCACAATAATAAGCATCGCTCTATTCTTCATCTATTAATCAGAGTTTATCGAGTTATAAGTCATTCTAACAGGATTACCGTGTGGTTCAGAATCAGATCACACCGGAAATCTGCAACGCATCTATTAATGTTTCCTACAGTAACTCGACACCCTCCCTGCCATGTCTGTCCCAACCCCCATGTCCTCCCACACACACACACACACACACGTCTATAATAAGCACCATGCACGCTGTTAAGTAAGACCGCTTGTTCTCATCCTGATCCATTACTGATAGAACCACTTTTCAATATGTAACGTAACCCTTGAGCTCAGTAACTGGGTCAAGCCCTCGAGAGGATCTTCCACAAAGCGAGACGACTGTAGATGTTAATCTGTTGGAGGACACTCAGCGTTAGTATTTATTATATTTGCTTGAGTGCTTCACATTGCTGGTTGACTGCACTGGCCTTCAACACTCATGCAATGTGACTGTGACCCACTGCAATGTGTGTGAGGCTGACCTACATGTACAGTAAGTTGATGCAAAAGCAATTACTTTCCATATAAATAGTCATAACTAGTCATATGGACTACTTTTATGGAACGTAAAAAAAAAAGTTTGCTTTCATTGAATGGAAACGAGCAGATGAACGAAATATACCAGACTTTCCCATTTTTGGATGAACTATTCCTTGTTTATGTGTCTATGTGGTGTTTTTAATACGCTTAAACCGTGTGTAAGTTCATAAGTCGACAGCATTGCTGAGTATTTCCTGCTTAAAACTGCAGTGAACCAAAGACAGTCTCAAAAACACGGTTTGAAATCGCTGGTGTTTCTGACGTCACAAACGACCTTGTAACCAATCAGATCAACGTGTGATCGCCAACCAGTGGATCTCTGAGCTGAGTGAGTGAGTGGAGGCGGGGCTCATTTGCATATTCACAGAACCGCGCATACTAAATGAGGCGAGGGGGTCGAGTTACATTCAAGATATTTTAAGGCATGAAGATTGAAGGAAAAAATGTATGTTGGTGATCAAAGATGAGTTTTAATGGATAAAATGATTTCCTACAGAGGGACTTTAACAACAAACTACCTGTTTACACAGTGAAGGTTGCATTTATATAATATCTTAAATCCCCGAGGGAGTGAAAGCTCAGCATCTTCAGAAAGATGAATCCCTGTGTGTTTCTAATTGAAAATGCGCTTTCGGTCGCAGCTGGAAGCATGCGGTTCTCACACCTGACACTAATATACATCTTTTCACCAGAGTAGCTTGATCTCACCTGGGTGTGATTTGTGTCCTAACAGCTCCAGAACGCAGAAATCTCAGCGCGTGATTGGACGTCACATCTCTCTTGTGTGGATTGGCTGAGAGGTTGCAGAGGCGGGCCCTCACAACCATCAGGACCAATGAGAACTGATCTGCTAGGGAAACAATCACAATCATAATCATAATTAGAGTCTGAAATGTATGTATGTACTACTAACATCATGTGAAAAAATTCAGGAAGTCTGGATGAAACAGAGACTTTCATGTCTATATTTGATTGTGTTTATACACACATGCATATTGAATATAGCTGGGCAACACATCGAAATTAAGCAATATTGTTAATATAATTATGACTTTTCCTAAAGGTTGTCTATTTAGATTAGCTTTTACTGTATTTCACTTGCTTCAAAGTCGCTAAATCAAAATGAACAATTCTTTTTTTATTATTGAATATTGCAGTGTTTATTATGAATGATTTATCAGTGCACATCATTATTGTTTTAATAATCTTGAATCAGAATATCTTCCTCTCGCAGCATCTCTTCTCTTCTCTGATGATGTGGGCGGGGCTATAACCTGTCACTCACATGAGATCAGCCAATAGCAAACCACAACCATCCAATCAAATCCTCACAGAGAAAAGCAAACCCCACCTACTTTTGTTATTGTTCCAGAAGCGTTTCACTCGGATATACAGAACGATAGGAGAGGAAAGACGAGCACAACTTACGTATCATGCTGACTTTAAAACAATCTGAATCTACTTGGCAACGATGACTGTTTGATTGAAAATATGCTCTTTTAAGTCGTTTCAGAGCAAATACTTAACAGATTAATTGTTACTAATGTATCTTCTCTGATTTATAAGTGGCCTTGGTAAATTTGAATCTGATTCATTTCTAAGAATCAGTTTAATTCAATGAATCAATGAATCAATTCCAAATGGTTCCTGAGAGAGAAAAAACTAGAGATGCACCGATATATAAAATTTGGGTCAATACCGATAACCGATAAATCTTTATGTTTGAAATCCAGTATATATACACCGATATATTGGCCGATAAATCTAAATCCAAATTTTTATGTAATTTTTGAGAGCCTGATTACAAAAACAAAAGTCTCACCATTAAAAGCCACATCCCCAACACACAATTATAATGTTCTCATGATGATTTTATATAGCCGGTATGACAGACCATGTACAGGTGAAACTCGAAAAATTAGAATATCGTGCAAAAGTTCATTTATTTCAGTAATTCAACTTAAAAGGTGAAACTGATATTTTCCAAATTATACCAAATTTTCTTATCGGGCCGATAACGATAACATTCAAAATGAACATATATCGGTACCGATATATCGTGCATCCCTGAAAAACAACAACTTTAAAGCCATTTCAGAGCAAATACATTGAGATTTTTAGCATTAGACTTCTAAGAATCAGTTCAATATCATCCAAGACATCTCTAATATCATCTGAAATACACAAAGGCAGACCTCTTGACTCTGTGTGCGTAACTGCACACCTGGGCCGCATCCGAATCAGCAAATAAATCTGCATATCCGCACTAATCCTGATAGATTAATCTATTTTCTGTGCTGAGCCTCGTCCGTCGAGCACACGCTTTATTAACGTTTCTGAGAGTGTGTGTGTGGCTCTGTGACTTTCACTCCAGTGCACATGAAATCATGCGATGGCGGCAGTCATGCAACAGTCACGAG
Organism: Tiaroga cobitis; assembly: GCA_030578255.1. NCBI lineage: Eukaryota > Metazoa > Chordata > Actinopteri > Cypriniformes > Leuciscidae > Tiaroga > Tiaroga cobitis. The sequence continues at coordinate 1,873,431 of CM060604.1, forward strand.
AGGCTCGCGTACGCCGGGCTCGTTGGGTCTCGAAGCTTGTGATTTCTGAGAAACATGCATCTCGACCCCCCGGCTGTGACTTTCCCAGTGTCCCCTACAGCAACCCGAGATCCAGCCTCGCTGTGATGCTTGCCCTCTTTACGCAGCATGTAACTAGCTCATGCAGACTCATGAATAATGAATTTCAATAATGCAGCTACTGTACTGATGCGCCAAAGAGAGAGAAAGGTGTGATGAGAGATGGAGGAAACATAACAATGGACATAGTGGTTCCCATAGGAAAGAAATATCACATCTCAATGTGGAGAACATATTGATATCTTGATGTTTCTCCCCCTGTGGTGTAAATCCAGCTTTTAATGTTGTTTATGTGTCTATGTGGTGTTTTTAATACGCTTAAACCGTGTGTAAGTTCATAAGTCGACAGCATTGCTGAGTATTTCCTGCTTAAAACTGCAGTGAACCAAAGACAGTCTCAAAAACACGGTTTGAAATCGCTGGTAATTCTGACGTCACAAACGACCTTGTAACCAATCAGATCAACGTGTGATCGTCAACCTGTGGATCTCTGAGCTGAGTGAGTGAGTGGAGGCGGGGCTCATCTGCATATTCATAGAACCGCGCATACTAAATGAGGCAACGGTGTCGAGTTACATTCAAGAAATCAAGAAAAAACTTTTCAATATGTCATTTTGCTGATCAAAGATTGACTAAAATGCCTCAAATTTGACAAGATACACCAAAGTCAAATTTTCAATTTCATCAATTTTTTCCAAAACCCAATTTTTTATCTCAAAAGTAAAAATACAAACAATTAGAGCTTAGATCGGGCCCAAAAAATCAAGCCCGACCCGACCCAAGCCCGTGCACCTTGTGTCCGAGCCCGGCCCGGCCCGAGACATTAACTGTAATTATCAGCCCGAGCCCGATTTAAACCCGAACATTTTGGGCCGTTATAACCAGGGGCGACGCCAGATCATGCAGGTGCTGATTGGGTGCTAGACCATTGACAGGGGGGAGCTGCGCAATGTTATATATATATATTATAAATACTAGCCTATTAATAAATGTGCAAAAATTGCCCACTTAATATTTAATATTATCACAATGAAAGTTTTAATTTTATTAAATTGAACAAGCACAACATTCAGGATTCAATCAAATATTCTTAAAGATTCATTATTATTTATAATGTTATTTCGACATATGTGTGCGCGTGCAACAAGCAAGATGTGCTTTTGTAAATTCGGTGACAAGCGTGCCAAAAATTGATTTAATTTATGATGAGATGGCTTCAGTTCACGTGCTATGTAACCGCGGCTCGCCGGCGCTTCCATGTCATGATTATAGTTTGCTATATTTGCTTCTTATTATTCCAGGTAATTGGTTAATGAAAAATGTATTAAAATTAAGATACAATTTATACAAAACGAAATTCACTTTAAAGAAAGGCTTTCTACAAAACAGAACATAATGAAGTGGTCATGCCTGAACCACTCAATGTCTCCCGATATTGCGCACCCTCCTATCTATGTTCACTTTCATAATCAACATAGATGGGAAAAAATAACATTATAATATTTGAATAAATATGAAAATAAATGCGTTTATTTAATGGCTACAACACATACTACAGACTCTCTATTTGTACAAATTGCTGCACATTCATTTAATTCTGAATTTTGCACACATAAATTGAAAGGCATGTAGGCCTATTGACTTTATTGCGTGCATTTATTAATTATTATCTTTATGAATAAAGTAACAAGGACAAAGCATGTAAACTGCGTTGTTTATTTATTCAGAATGGAATGGATCGCAAATGGATCCGAATGAAGTAACGTAAAAAAACGAACACAGAAAATGAAAAATAATTAACTTTGGAGGGCCTAGCTAGGAGTAGGCTACTTTAATATAATTTAACAATGTTTTAGAACATAGAATCTTTTTTAAACAAAATCCATATTGCACTTAAGCTAGGCCTACAGTACACAACACAATACAGCACAGCGCGCGAGTGGAGGAGACGCTGCGCGTGACACGTGACGTGCTTGATCAAGGGCCCGACCCGACCCGAGCATAGTGGCGTGAAATATCGGCCCGGCCCGGCCCGCGGGTCGGGTCGGGTCGGGTCGGGCTCGGGCTCGGGCAGAGAATCTAAGCTCTAGAATACAAAAAATATAATTAATATTAGCTATAATATCCACATTCAAATGTATAACTCAAGATTAATATAGTTTTGCATTTTGATTTTAACACTGTTTCAGCCGAATTCGAATGTACTTTTACTTTTAAACCACTATTTTTAGTGCAAGGTTTTTGAGTTGATTTTCTTTTAATAATCACAATAACTTTGACTCTTACCATGTTCTCATTTCTCCTAAAGTCAACATAATTTGTCATTTGCAACTCATTTTACTAGCATAATGTGACGCATCTCTGGGCGAAACTGGATATAACAGAAACATTCATTGCAAGGACTTGATTTTATAGAGAAACTGAGCTAAAATAATGCACAAAAAGTCATTTTCAGAGGAAGACAAAGTACATTTTAGGTAATTGAAGACATTTTCCTTCTTTTCTGCAATAATGTGCGCTACTAAATCAATAACAATCAGACCATCTTGATGATTTCATCTTGACTTTTAGGAGAGGCTGTGTTAATCATGTGCAATCTATGAGTTTCTTCTGGGTGGAGAAGAGTAAAGGAAGGTTGAAATGGACATAAAAAGCAAGAGATAAAAGATTGAAAATGTTCTTTAGTAGAGAAGATAGTGGTTGACGGTGTGGAAAGGGACGGGGATGATAGAGGGAAAGCAAGAACTGATGTGTGCCTTGAAATGCAATGTAAGTCGCTTTGGATAAAAGCGTCTGCCAAATGCATAAATGTGAACGTAAATGTAGAGACACAGTGGAAATGGATGTGAAAACCAAAAACTTCCTTACTTGAGTGAAACTACAGATACTACTGGTCAAATATTAGTTGTAAAGATCGATTTTTACTTAAGTAAAAGTACAGAAGTACTCGTTTTTAAAAGTACTTAAGTATCAAAAGTAAAAAGTAATCGCGATTAATCGCATCCAAAATAAAAGTTTGTGCTCACATAATATATGTGTGTGTGCTGTGTATAATTATTTTGTATATATAAATACACACACATGCATGTATATATTTAAGAAGAATGTGTTATTAATATATAAAATATTTATATTGATATATAATATAAATGATGTATAAATATAAATACAGTATATACATGCAAATATTTCTTAAATATATACATGCATATGTGTGTATTTATATATACAAAATAATTATATACACATACAGTATATTATGTAAACACTAACTTTTATTTTGGATGCGATTAATCGCGATTATTCGTTGCCCATCCCGAATACACCAGCAGTTTGTAGTATCTGTGGGATTAAGAGCTTTTAGAATTATATAAAACCTATAGAAATTAAAAAACTGAATTGACAAAAGAAAAAAGACAGCCATAATCATCTTCTTTTTTATTTATTTAACACTCCTTCCACACCAACAAAACAAGTACACTACAGGTGAAACTCGAAAAATTTGAATATCGTGCAAAAGTTCATTTATTTCAGTAATTCAACTTAAAAGGTGAAACTAATATATTATATAGACTCATTACATGCAAAGTGAGATATTTCAAGCCTTTATTTGTTATAATTTTGATGATTATGGATTACAGTTTATGAAAACCCCAAAGTCAAAATTAGAATATAAGCTGTACTCCATAATCATATAATCAAGAGTAAAAAGTACGATATTTCTCCTTTTAAGATGTAGAGAAGTTAAAGGAAAAAGTTTCCAGAAAAAATAATACTCAAGTAAAGTACAGATACTCAAAAAGTGAGTTCTCAAGTAGGCTAAATGTACTTTGTTACTGTCCACCTCTGGTGAAAACTAGAGAAAATAAGAAGAAACAGCTGAGCGGTGCAGTACCCTGCCGCAATACAGCAGAACTCATCAACAACCGGTCAATGAGCATCGGGCAAATCAACAGGCCATGCATGCGTCTGGCTTTCCAAAAATATGCTGTTTTCTGCTTATCGAATATATGGAGCAAACCCTGGAGATTTCAATCGGCCCACAGAAACAGCGTCGCTCTGCCCTCTGAGAATACACCCTATCGTGTGTGTGTGTGTGATCACTGGACACACAGTCCCCGGGGATCGATAGTGATCGTGTCAGGCCAAACGGAGAGTTCGTCTCCATCGTGGGACAGGAATGGATGTTTGCTTGTGACTCTGACGTTTACAGCTCTCATTAAACGGATCAACAGTCGTCGAAGGAGACGAAGCGCCCAGAGGAATCAGCGGTGGCCTTTTCACACGCAGAGTTTAAATCTGGCATGCAATCCATCCCTGCTTTACGAAAGATTAATGTTACCTAAAGTTGTGTGGAGAGTTGAATACGCAATAATGATGACATTTTTGTTTTTGTTTTTAAACAATAGGATTTTCAATTGGCTTTTGGATAAGCTCTGTGACCAACAAACGTTTATGATTCACACCAAGGATAACTATGGTAAATGGTAAATGGACTGCATTTATATAGCGCTTTCATAGACCCAATGGCCACCAAAGCGCTTTACACATTGCCTCACATTCACTCACTCATTCATACACCGACGGCGGTGTCAGCCATGCAAGGCGCCATCCAGCTCGTCGGGAGCAGCTGGGGTTAGGTGTCTCACACACACACACACAGCTGGGGTTAAGTGTCTTGCTCATGGACACCTCGACACTTGGTCAGGTGGAACCGGGGATTGAACCACCAACCTTCTGGTTTGTAGACAACCTACATGAACCACTGAGCCACTGCCGCCCCAAGTCAATAACAATACTAGAATGTACATTTCCAGAAGAAAATGTGAAGTGGTGCTTGCAGTGGAAAAACTCGGCCCTCGGTTGCTAGCGTGCGGTTAGCTAGTTTTTAGCAAGATGCTAGCATGATTAGCATGTTGCTAGCATGTTTTAGCTAGATGCTAGCATGATTACCATGTTGCTAGCATGTTTTTAGCTAGATGCTAGCATGATTACCATGTTGCTAGCATGTTTTTAGCTAGATGCTAGCATGATACCATGTTGCTAACATGTTTTTAGGTAGATGCTAGCATGATTACCATGTTGCTAGCATCATGCTAGCATGATTAGCATGTTGCTAGCATCAACCTAGCATTACTAGCATGTTGCTAGCATGATTAGCATGTTGCAAGTATTATGCTAGCATGATTATTTTATTTTATTTTAAGTTTATTTGAATAGGGACAAGTATGTTACATAAGCTCATGTTCTATACTATGACATTTTAGCCGAGGCTAATTATCAATGTTAGTCCCTAGTGGGCCTTTACATAGATTAACATTTTGCTAGCATGATTAGCAATTTTGCTAGCATGATAAACATTTTGCTAGCATATTTTTTAGCTAGTTGTTAGCATCATGCTAGCATGATTAGGATGTTGCAAGCATCAACCTAGCATGATTACCATGTTGCTAGGATCATCCTAACATGATTAGCATATTGCTAGCATGATAAGCATGTTGCTAGCATGTTTTTAGCTAGATGCTAGCATGATTAGCATGTTGCTAGCATGTTTTTAGCTAAATGCTAACTCGATTAGCATGTTGCTTGCATCATGCTAGCATGATTAGCATGTTTCTAGCATCATGCAACAATTGGCTTTTGGATAAGCTCTGTGACCAAACGTTTATGATTCACACCTAACCAAGGATAACTATAACAATAACAATATAATTCTAAATACACAGTAAAAAAACAGTCGCTGCCTTAAACATCTAGTTTAATGTACTTACAAATTTAAGTCATTTCAACTTAAATTGCATTAAACTGACTTTTAAAAAATGAATATTTATTATAAAAAAGGTAAAAAACTTGCTTAGCTTATTTTGATGAGTTAAACCAATGTAAAAAAAACATGTTGTCATAACTTACTGATCATATAATTTGTAGAGTGTATAAAAGAATAGCAGATTCCACACTATAACTATAACAATAACAGCACAGATACACCATATTGTTGGAATCACTTTAAAGTCGAGCTGAAATGTAGTTCAGTTGCCGTTTCAATGCTGAAAATGTTGAAACAATATTTAGTCCTAATGCTGAATTGGTTACAAGGTAGTTTAAAGTCCCCCTGTGGTGTAAATCCAGCTTTTAATGTTGTTTATGTGTCTATGTGGTGTTTTTAATACGCTTAAACCGTGTGTAAGTTCATAAGTCGACAGCATTGCTGAGTATTTTCTGCTTAAAACTGCAGTGAACCAAAGACAGTCTCAAAAACACGGTTTGAAATCGCTGGTGTTTCTGACGTCACAAACGACCTTGTAACCAATCAGATCAACGTGTGATCGTCAACCAGTGGATCTCTGAGCTGAGTGAGTGAGTGGAGGCGGGGCTCATTCGCATATTCATAGAATCGCGCATACTAAATGAGGCGAGGGTGTCGAGTTACAGTCAAGATATTTTAAAGGGACACTAATGGCGCTTTTCCACTACACAGTACCAGCTCGACTCGACTCGACTTGCCTTGGCTCGCCTCGACTCGGCTCGCTTTTCGCTCCGTTTTCCATTGCAGAAAGTACCGCCACAAATAGTACCCGGTCGTCATAGTGACGCCTTTCGTTCCTCGTTGCCCCATCAAGCTCTCGCTGGATCCTCTCTTCGGCAACCAAACAAAGGAAAGTCTGCACCTCCTCGTTTGACCACGGCGTATTCTTCCGAGTTGCCATAATAATAGTAGTAAGTTTAGTAACTATCTCTGGCCAAACTATTTAAAAATGGCGGGGTTATTTATTCTGGATACTCCATCTGGCGTGTGCAATGATGACGCAGATTCTCTGTGACCAATCAGCAGTCGGCATTGTTTTCACGTCACATTTTAGTATCGCCTTAGCTCGCTTAGAACCTCGCCGGAGGTGGTACGAAAAAAAGTACCCGAAAGCAGGTACAGGTACAACTTTTACACAGTGGAAAAGCAAACAAAGGCGAGTCGAGTCGAGTCGAGCCGAGCCGAGGCGAGCTGGTACTGTGTAGTGGAAAAGCGCCATAAGTAAGAATTACTCCCATCTAGCGGTGAAATTGTATTTTGCATTCAAACGAATTGTGCTCTCCAGCGCCTCGCGTTTTCAAATGCGTGTTGCATCTACGGTAGCCTCTATGTACCAAAAAGCTATGACAGGATGTCTTCTAATAGCACTTCGTCGAGTTTTCCTTCGGGTGAACAGGTTTGTTATTTCAAACAAACTTCAAATTGACACAACGAACAAATGAATGTTACAGTATGAAATAATGAGTGTCAAAAACATGAACTATTGTAATTAGTAGTTATGCCTTCTTTATTCGTTATATTTTCTGAAGTAGCCTACGTGCATTGTTAGATATCATCATCAACATCAACTTTTAACTATACATGTTCATCTGTCTATAAAATAAAGTACACAAGCAAATAATGAAAAAAGCTTGTAATTAAGACTGTAACATTGACTTGCCTGTCGAGAAGAAAGCAGGACTTCAGCGTCTCTTTTGAAATATTTCTCCTGCATTAGCTCTATCCACCTGGAAAAAGCTATCCCGACATTAACTTGTGTTTTTTGTAATCTCCGGTCACGTTTCCTTTTACGATCTATTTTGGACTTTTCTGGCGACGAGGATTTGCAATGCAGCCTTTTAAACTTGCCGGAGCAGTGACAAGCGCCTCTCACTGCTCTGCTCCTCCGTTTCTGCTGCGTTCAGTCACGTCACGCCGGCTCTGAATGAAAACGCGTTGTGGAAACGCATTGGCGTACTTTTTGTCCCTCTCTGCTATTATAGTTTTTCAAGATGGCGGAACTACATGGAAGCCTCCGTGGACTTACCCGTCCCATGTATATAAATATAATAAATTCTTTGTTTACGAGGATAAATCAGATAATTGGCAGAGATATTTGTGCACCATTGAGGACATATTTATGAATAAAAATATTGATTTTAGATTATAAATTAACTAAAAAGTTACTTAGTGTCCCTTTAAGGCATGATGACATTTTTTCAAGGAACTTTTTTTTTTTAATGTAATTTTGGTGATCAAAGATGAGTTTTAAGCATGGTTTGGGGGGGAAATGTGCAGAGTTTGAACATTACCAACATAGTAACTGCCTTGTACTGCATGAGAATATCAGTCCATCTGGACAGTCTTTCATTGCATCTGTGCGTAGCTTCGCCCATCTTCCTCACGGCTGACACAGCGCTGGCCTGTCTCTTCCCGCAGGATTGAGGGATTGCAGGGAATCAAGAGGATCATTCTATGGGATCTGGCACTGAACGCTCAAATCCAATTTGAACTGAGAACAAGGCAAGTAAAAGACGAGGCCAGACTGGGTCAAGACGGGCCGCACCACAGCAACGTACTGTAGCAAGAGCTAAACTTGCTCCTGTGATACTTAGAATTGAAAAAAGATTGAAACTCTGGATTCGGATACCTAAAGGGGTGGTATAATGCCCCTTTTCACAAGATGTAAAATAGATGAGTGTGTGTGTGAAGTTTTAGCTCAAAATACCCCACAGATATTTTTATAGAGCATGTTTAAATTGTCCCTTTTTGAGGGTGAGCAAAAACGTGTCGTTTTGTGTGTGTCCCTTTAAATGCAAATGAGCTGCTGCTCTCAGCACAGGGGGCGGAGCTTCAAAAGCTTGTGAGTGTGTGTGAGCAGTACCTCACAGAGACACACACTAAAATGTCAGAAACTGTTGATTAGCATATTCTGTCATGATAATCTATAAATCGTGTTCCGGGGGCGGGGTTTATGCTAATTTGAGGGTTTGTGATGTCACTAGCTTTGTTTAACTTTTTTTTACAACCATTCAGCATTAAATATTGTTTAGTAACTGACATTATTTCAACTACATTTCAACATTGAAGTTCATTCACGCATATTGAATGACTATAAATAAATATATAAAAGCAGCATTAGTGTGTACGACTTTATTTCAAATATTCAAAGTTGTGTCTGACAAACAAACCAAAAATTATAAAATTAAATCTCTTAAATCTCTTCTAAATAAAATCTCTTAAATTGCATTTGTGCATTTGTTCAGATGTTTTAAAATAAATATCTGCATGCAATATTTTTTATAAATGATGACTTTAATTCGTTTTACGGTGTTTATTTGTCATTTTTGAAGCTTGTCATCAGTGCATGGTCACAAAGTTCTTAAAAATGAGAATATGGTGCAAAAGTTCATTTATTTCAGTAATTCAACTCAAAAGGTGAAACTAATATATTATATAGACTCATTACATGCAAAGTGAGATATTTCAAGCCTTTATTTGTTATAATTGTGATGATTATGGATTAAAGCTTATGAAAACCTTTTCACAATATTCTAATTATGACTTTGGGGTTTTCATAAGCTGTAATCCATAATAATCACAATTATAACAAATAAAGGCTTGAAATATCTCACTTTGCATGTTATGAGTCTATATAATATATACTTATACTATATAATAAATACTTTTGCTCGATATTCTCATTTTTCGAGTTTCGCCTGTATATAAAACCACAGGTCAGAGATTATTAATATGGGTTTGGAGCAACATGAAGGTAGGCGAGTAAATGTCTATTTCTTTAATAATGTAATATTTCGACTTATTTAATCATGCATTTTCTATAAAGACTAACAGAGGGGTGTTTTGACACAATGCTCGCCTGCTTCTCCACAGTGGGGTTCGTGCATGAGCAGAGAGAGAGAAGCTTTTAACCGCTCGCCCTCCAGGTCCAAATGCCACTGACTTTTAGAGATTCCTCTGAGATTTCACAAATGCACGTGAAAGGCAACATGACCAGTCCTATTGGCTGCGTCACATTCCTGAAGCACATACAGTAATAAGATGTGGCATATGCTCTTAAAACCAACGGGTTCAATCCAGGACTAAAGCAACGGCGCAGACGTTCACAGCTTCGGTCCGTAACTAGGTCAGATTCGTTTCATCCTACACCCGATGACAACAGCCGAGCGAATGCTTTAGTCCCGGTATAATGGCGTTTCCTTTGCTTTGTCAGTAGTTTGTTGTTTGTGTTGAAAATGATTCCACGTTTCCTCTTTAGCTTTTAATTAAATGGGCCTTCTCTCCCCCGTTCCGCCTGTCAGAGCCGGCCATTAGCATAATAAAAGAAAGAAGCTTTTGTGCAACCTCTCAATTCAATTCCATCGGCGACCGAGGGCTTTCAGTTCCCAGCATGCTGTTAAATCAGACGCCATTTGCAGATTAATATTACGCATTTGCACTTATTAATTACTTGCATCAGTTAATTAGAGAATGTAGGGACTTCTGAGGGTCTTGGGACACAGTGTTGTTTTAGTTTTTATTTTAAATTGTATTTTAAATAAAAACTCAGTTTTAAATTAAAAAAAATGTTTACATTTTATTTTAAATTTTATTATTATTTTGAATTCGCTTTTTTGGTTTTCGGGTTAATTTTAGTTTCATTTTTAGTAATTTCGTCATGTTTTTTCTTCTTCATTTTATTAGTTTATTGTTTTTTTAACATTGCTATTTAAGTTTAATTTATTTTTATTTTCATTTCATTAGTTTATTGTTTTTTTAACGTTGCTATTTAAGTTTCATTTATTTTTATTTTCATTTCATTAGTTTATTGTTTTTTTAACGTTGCTATTTAAGTTTCATTTATTTTTATTTTCATTTCATTAGTTTATTGTTTTTTAAACGTTGCTATTTAAGTTTCATTTATTTTTATTTTCATTTCATTAGTTTATTGTTTTTTTAACGTTGCCATTTAAGTTTCATTTATTTTTATTTAATTAGTTTATTGTTTTTTAACATTGCTATTTAAGTTTAATTTATTTTTATTTTCTTTACCTTAGTTTATTGCTTTTTTTAACATTGCTATTTAAATTTAATTTATTTTTATTTTCATTTTAATTAGTTTGTTTTTTTAACATTGCTATTTAAATTTTATTTTATTTTCATTTCATTAGTTTATTGTTTTTTTAACGTTGCTATTTAAGTTTCCTTTATTTTTCTTTTCATTCCATTAGTTTATTGTTTATTTAACGTTGCTATTTAAGTTTCCTTTATTTTTATTTTCATTTCATTAGTTTATTGTTTTTTTAACGTTGCTATTTAAGTTTCATTTATATTTATTTTCATTTCATTAGTTTATTGTTTTTTTAACGTTGCCATTTAAGTTTCATTTATTTTTATTTAATTAGTTTATTGTTTTTTAACATTGCTATTTAAATTTTATTTTATTTTATTTTCATTCCATTAGTTTATTGTTTATTTAACGTTGCTAGTTTCATTTATTTTTATTTTCATTTCATTAGTTTATTGTTTTTTTAACGTTGCTATTTAAGTTTCATTTATATTTATTTTCATTTCATTAGTTTATTGTTTTTTTAACGTTGCCATTTAAGTTTCATTTATTTTTATTTAATTAGTTTATTGTTTTTTAACATTGCTATTTAAATTTATTTTATTTTATTTTCATTCCATTAGTTTATTGTTTTTTTAACGTTGCTATTTAAATTTAATTAATTTTTATTTTCATTTTAATTAGTTTGTTTTATTAACATTGCTATTTAAATTAAATTAAATTTTATTTTCATTCCATTAGTTTATTGTTTTTTTAACGTTGGTATTTAAATTTAATTTATTTTTATTTTCATTTCATTAGTTTATGTTTTTTTTACATTGCTATTTAAGTTTCATTTATTTTTATTTTCATTTCATTAGTTTATGGTTTTTTTAACATTGCTATTCAAGTTTCATTTATTTTTATTTCAGTTTTAGTTTTATTTCCAGTTTTTAAAAATGTTTAGTGCTTCAAACTTGTTTCAGCTTTAGCCCAATCAACAGAAATGTTTTAGTTTTAGTTAACGACTGAAATGCCTGATTAAAAATGCATTGAAATCAATTGCTATTAGTCGGTTGGCTTGTGCTAAAAATACACACAACATTAACTTTAACATTAGCAGATAAACATTTAAGATGTAGTTTCTGTTTCTGTAAAAAAAAACGTTTGTTTGACGGGATGCACACGAATGTTTGTCCCAATATAATTCTCTCTAGTATGAATTATAAACACCTCCTGATCGCGAATCATTGAAGCACTACATACACATGGAAACTAGCAAGTCTAAACCGTAATTAAACAATTTAATAATCAAATAAAAGGGACTTTTCACCCATATGATATTACGCTGTATCCACATTGGACCAGTTTGGAAAATGGATTCTGCGGCGCCATCTTCTGGTCAAACACGGCAATTCATTCACAGTGCATTCTGGGTATTCTCTAGCCGTTGAGCGTCCATCGGTTGCACCCTCAAACAGTGCCATATGGTCTTACGATTGGGAGACACGAGGGGTCGCACCATTGGAGAAACAGAAGCGTAACGGCTAGATAGGATCACGTGTGCATTGACAACCAATCACATCACAGCCTTGAGTTGTGCGAGTCAATCACTGTTTGCGTATACCATAGAAATGAATGAGAAATGGCATAAACTAAATAATACCTGTCGCAAAATGATCCGTGACTTTTCTTACAAAACAGCATTTTTTCAGCCGAAACTCTAGAAATAGAGCAATCCAACACGAATGTTTAAGGGTCAAACATGTTGAAGATTAGCCAATAGGCTGTCGGTTCATTAAACGACACGCTTTAGTGAAGCCTCTCCTCAATTGACATCCATTCAAAAAAAATTTCCCCAGAGGTCATCATGCAGCAGAAAGTAAACCTGTGCATGTGTTTGTGTGTGTCATGATCAGGTCATGAAGCGAAAGTGAATTTGGGTCACGGGATCGTCCTGTATTTCCTGATGTGTAATTACAGCACGCCGTCGCTCCGCTCAGAGAATACATCATGTGTTCCCCATTCATCATCACTGAGTCATCAACATGAGCACACACACAGACACAGACACACACACACACACACACACAGACACACAGACACACACACACTGTCCGGTTCAGGAAGCAAAAAAATTCCCTGCATTTTGCATAACAAATTAATCTTTCAAAACTGAGAAACGAGTTCTCGGATAAACGGTGATGTTTGCTTTTGCAGAAGCCACAAATCAGCATTATTAGCATTATTAGCATTACTGTAGTTTTGAAAAAAATCATGTTTAATTGCAGAATTTATTGCATGATTTGAATTATTGCTTCAAAAAAAGCAAAGTCTTTTTATCATTTTTTTCTTAACTTGAACTTCAAGTTCAAATACTTTTTCACTTCAAATCAAAAATTGCAATATTGTCATTTATATTGCAAAACTTTTTTTTTAATGCCATTGAATTTGAAAAAAATTCAAAGGGAGAAATAGTTTGAAGCAAAAATGCAAAAAAGAAAAAGAAAAGTTGCTTTATATTTGACCAGATATTGGTTTAGAAAAATAGCATGATTTTTACTTGAAATGAATCAGTCGATGATCACTAGATTGTTCTTACGATAAATGTACAATTTGCTTTGATTTACTCTTTAGATTATTTTCATTTTCGATTTACATAAGTTTGTTTCCGCCACAGAATAAAAAATAAAAAAGGTAATCGCGACTTTTTATCTCACAATTGTGAGATAAAAAGTCGCAATTATATTTAAAAAATGTTATTGTGGCGGAAACAAACTTCGATAGTCAGCAAGAAATATACATTGAAAATATGCCTGTTTGATAAAGATTCAAAGCTGTGTTTGTATATTTGGTTTAATAGGGGAACTATCGTGAGCTAGCAACGCCAGAACGCATCATCATAACATGAAGATCTGGTTTAAAGGATTCATCTAAAATAATTTATTTGTATATTAAGTTACTTTTCACTTACAGGTAAGCCTGTTTTTTCTCCAGAATCAGCATGCACAAAGCATCACACACACACTCTTTCCCTCTCTCTCACACACACACACACACACACACACACACACACACTCTTTCCCTCTCTCTCACACATGTACACACACACACACTCTTTTCCTCTCTATCCCACACGCGCACACACACACACACACACACACACACACTTTCTCTCTCTCTCACACATGTACACACACACACACACACACACTTTCCCTCTCTCTCACACATGTACACACACACACACACACTCTTTCCCTCTCTATCCCACACGCGCACACACACACACACACACACTTTCTCTCTCTATCCCACACGCGCACACACACACACACACTCTTTCCCTCTCTATCCCACACGCGCACACACACACACACACACTTTCTCTCTCTATCCCACACACACACACACACACTCTTTCCCTCTCTATCCCACACGCACACACACACTCTCTCTCTCTCTCACACACACACACACACACACACTTTCTCTCTCTATCTCACACACACACACACACACACACACTCTTTCCCTCTCTATCCCCCCCCACACACACACATTCTTTTCCTCTCTATCCCCCCCCACACACACACACACACTCTTTCTCTCTCTATCCCACACGCACACACACACACTCTCTCTCTCTCTCTCTCTCTCACACACACACACACACTTTCCCTCTCTATCCGACACGCACACACACACACGCACACACACACTTTTTCCCTCTCTATCCCACACGCACACACACACACTCTCTTTCTCTCTCTATCCCACACGCACACACACACTCTTTCTCTCTCTATCCACAAACACACACTCTATCTCTCTATCTTTATCCACATACACACACACTCTCTCTATCTTTATCCACATACACACACACACACTCTCTCTCTCTCTCTCTCTCTCTCTCTCTCACACACACACTCTCTCTCTATTCCACACACACACACACACTCACAATCTCTCTCTCTCTCTCTCACACAATAATCATGTTCCTCTACACTTCCTGACACATTGAGATCATCTGTCTAGTACAGTTGTCTGTGGAGTAGCACATGGCTGCGCGTGCACATAGCCTAAGCAGACTAGTCTCCATATAAATATATGTAAAATTGTGCTAAAAATATCTAATGCTGCAGCATGAGGTCTCGTGGAGTCTATATGATGTGCTCAAGGGCCCAAAAACGGAGAGAATGAGAGGGAGAAAGAGGGTGCATCTGCCACACCTCACTCATTCACAAACACGGCAGCTCCACTGTACGACAGAATCACATTTACAACTGCAGAGGACATTTATATCCCACAACATATGTGCAGTATGAGCCATTTATAGTCCAAACGCAACGCAAAAGCCACAGTGCGTGCGAGCGAAGCGTCGCGTCAAGAGAGCGTCTAAAAAAATAGCCAGCAGCGATCACTGAACAATAGTAAACACGCGAATGCTCGTCCGAGTCATTAAAGAGAATCGGTTCTTTTGAACTGTTCACGTCAATGATTTACTTAAAACGATTCTGTGATTCGTTTTAAAATATAGCTAGTGTTATATTAAGCGTGACAGACCCAGCCAGCTTGTGTTGTTACGTTTGTCACATTTACAGTTTATTCAAGCTCAAGTCTGGTTGTTAAAAATACAAAGGTGAGAATGTACTTTTTTTAGGAGCCAATACTAGTTTTCACCAAAAATATGAACTAGGAAATATGCATTTCACAACGTGTCCTGTCAATTTTGCTTACTGTAGTCATCGTTCATCAACAACAACAACAACAACAACAACAACAACAACAACACAAACACACACAAATCTGATAACTCGACTCGCTACAGACCAATTCATTACAAAGAATCGATTCATATGAACGAATCGTTTACGAACTGGACATCACTACAACCATCCCCAATCAGTGTTTAAACAATCATGATGTGACCACTATGACATTCAGAATAAAAACAGAAACGTTTATCCTGACCGACTCACAAAATCAATCCGTCCGACGCGAAGTCCAAAATGACCTAACGTTACTCCGGTCAGAAAGACTATTTCCTCAATCCAATGTGTGTTGAACAGATTTGTCCAAATCCATACCTGTCATCTGATTCCAGACAGAACAAGTCATATGTGTTTATGTGTTTATCTAGTAAACAAAGAAGAAAAAAAATCAATCTTTTGTTGGTTCTCCCGTTTAATCTTAATCCGATTTGAATCTTCCTCACCGTCCGTCTGTCCGAACAGAGCGCGAGCGCACAATGGAAATGAATCTAACCCCTTTAAAATACACCAAATCTCTGAAAATGGTTTACAAACACATGTCTAATGAATGAACGAGCATGCAGAAGAACAACGGAGACAGCTGCACCCACCTCGTGGTTTGAAAGGACACCGGTCCGGTCCGGTTCGGAAGGTGTGGGTGGACCGGTCCGGTCCAGAGATGGAGAGCCAGCCCGGGATGAAGGAGCAGGTGAACCAGGCTGATTCAGACGGGATGGACAGGTGTGTGTGGATAATGTTTGGGATGTGTGTGTGTGTGTGTGTGTGCTGGATGCTGTCAGGATAGGGACCAGTTTAATCCTCCATCTGAACGCTCTCCTCGGCCACCCCTCCCTCATCACTCCTCGATGATGTCCGAATCACTCTTTTGAAAGGGTTCTTTGTACTGATTCGGTTGAACCGATTCGCAGCGCAGATCTTTTTCACAGACTGTGATGACGCGTTTTAACCGTCATCAGCATCGTAAATTAAATGTTTTTCATATATATATATATTTTTAAAATGTATTTACATTTACTTTGTATTATATTACCTTTGTATCAAATAAAATGTTTTGTTTGTTTGTTTGTTTGTTTTCTAAGTTAACGATGCTCTGAGGGTGTTTTGAGTGTCTAAGATAGTGTTATTTTCAGCATCGTAAATAATAGTTTTCGTGTTATTTGTTATTTTCTCCTATGAAAAATCTTATCGAAAGGAATATTACTTAGTTAATCTGATACTTCTTTAGCTAAATTTAGTATTCATAAATATAAATTTGGAGGAAACAAGCCTTTTTTTTATTTTAAGGTCAGGAATTCAACAAAACCTAAACACAATGTTTTGTTTAAAAACTAAGAAAGCTGCAAAATGTGTTTCAATTTGTAAACATTTTCACATTTTTATTGAACTTTTAAGTTTGTCACTGTTTCTTTATATAGGCTATTTGTCTTTTGTTTGTTTGTTTACTCAATGTACTCTTTAAAAAATTTAAGTTTTTTTATGTATGTACATTTTTTATGTATGTACAACAACAAAAAGTGAATGCTGCAGAGAACATCTCACAAATTGTGTGACATGGTCAAAAATACAATTAAAATGCAGCATTTAATTTGAAAAGTAGAAAAATTAATTAAAACATTTACAGCAAAAAGATAAACTGATTAGTTTGGACTGAATGGGCAGAAGTTAAACTGCATCAGTGTGTAATATAATGACTTATTGACGAATAAAACATGAATTTTACGTTTGAGGGTGACTTTAGGCCATAATGTAGATTAGGCTACATATTACAATTTGGTTGCCGAGTTGTTTATAATAAATCTAACAAGGTTGCTAAGGCAAATAAACGTTAGTTATTAGGGTTAGAAGTTGCTATAGTCAATTGACAAACTGTGCTGAGTTAGGGTAAATCCCACGACTAAAATATAGCTTTTCTAATTTACACTAATACGTACAATTTTGTCACATAAACATAACTAAATATTTACTTAATCACGTAAAAAGACGACGAACAAAGTACCGCGCGACGCAGCCTGAACACTTCAGATTGACGTGTGTTAATGGATCGACTGATCGAGCTTTGAACCGAAGTGTCCGAACAAACCGATTCACTAAAAGGAATCAGACTTCTGCACGCTATCATCCCTCAATCCGACGCCTTCTGTTCCTCTCTCTCTCCCACACACACACACACACACACACAACCGTCTGTCCCCCTGGGGTCCTTCGCAAGGTCAGTCATGGTAGAAAAGAAGGAAATGAAACGACTGGAGAGTAAATTGGACGAAACTACAAGTGCAATATGCACGACATATTATTTGTTAAAGCCAAAAGTCTCCTTTAATAAACAAATGTGTCGGCACGATACTAGCCTAATGTTTCTTAGTGAATTTCCAAATGTAAATGTCATCCTACATGCTTAATATCAAAGCATTTCATTCATCATTCATATTTTATAAAAGAGCCTAGTCGGGTTTCATACATGGGCAGTTGCTACAAACCGGAAGTGTGTCGTCAGCGCACATGACCGGAACTCTATCACATGATCAGTGTTTTCAAAGAAAACTTGTATCCATTCACCCTGAGATCCTACGCTTTATTACTGTAAGTAGCAGACTTTATTACCCATTTATATATCCATAACCATTATTCGATATCTAAAGGCATATTAAACGCAGCTGGTCGTAAATAAAGCGAGGTCACGAATATAAGTTTAAAAGCAAACTGTGATATGATATAGAGATGCTATATGAACTGTACATTTATTAAAAGCAAATGTGTTTCTTGTTGTTTTGCTCCTGGATTTGGTCTTTGCCTGATCATCATCTGGACTGGGCAGTGCTGGTCAATACAGTATTGATCTCTCTGTGTTTATATTCAGAGTCTCCTGCAGATCTGCATCAGTGAGGAGTCATGAGACTTGTGATCCTGGACGATTATGATCTGGCCAGCGAATGGGCTGCCAAATACATCCGGAACCGGATCATCCACTTCAAGCCCAGTGCTGACCGGTACTTCACTTTAGGACTTCCAACAGGTAAACTAATTCACCAGAACATATGAATATCTGTCATGAGGATGACCTGAACATTTAAAGTGAGTGTGAAATCAAAATTGACTTTGTTTACTTTCTTGCACATTCCTTCTGGCATTATCAGGCATGTTGTCTTCTTAATATTTCATCAAAATGTAATAAATTGCTCTGTTTGTGACCTGGACTTAACGCCCACTTTTCACAATCCAGTCATTTCCCAATGTATTCGCTCTGAAACATATCAGAATTGGGGAAGATTATGATTATTCTATAGTTATATAGATTATTATTAGTGCTGATTATTGCATCTTACATAAAAGTTTGTAAACGTATAATATTTGTGTGTATATAATTTATCACACACACTCTCTTACTCACAGAATCACACACACACACACACACTCTAATCGCATCTAGCATAACACGTGATTAATCGCATCTAACATAAAAGGTTGTCAATATACAAACTTTTATGTTAGTTGTGATTAGTCGATGTGATAGCAGCACTAATATCATACTAATAAATATTATGATATAATGTGATTAATTGCAGGGAGCACACCCCTCGGCTGCTATAAGAAGCTGATCGAGTATCACAAGAGCGGAGACCTGTCCTTCAAATACGTCAAAACCTTTAACATGGATGAGTATGTGGGTGAGTGTGAACCGCACAGATCGCTTCTCTGGAGAACTGCTGAGTGTGTGTGTGTGTGTGTGAGAGAGAGAGAGAGAGAGAGAGAGAGAGAGTCAGCAGAAGTATGCAACTGAGCCACTGTCATGCATAAACCAATGCTAAAGAGCGTTTGCACACTGGGCTCCGTCCTCATCCCTTTCTAGACTAGGTCAGAATCTGCAAGAAGACATTTATTAAACATTCTAGCTACACTTTTAAACTACTCTTATATGCGTACTTTGAACTCACACACTGTTTTTCACCTACTATGTAGTAGGGAAGTATGTGATTTGGGACGCAGCCTCTATTTGCATCGTGACATTCATGACTAAAGTCTCTTATTCATTAGAGGTTTTATATTGGCATATAAATCTAAATCCAAATTTTTATATACTTTTTGAGAGCCCGATAACAAAAATAAAAGTCTCACCATTAAAAGCCATGTCCCAAACACACAATTATAAAGTTCTCATTATAATTGTATGTAGCCGATATGACAGACTTAACTGTTGCACTGAACTGTTTTTTCCTTTTTTGAAGTGGTTCTAATCATATTTTAATCAATTGAAAAACATTATGTTGAACACTGAGCATCTGAAGTGTCTCAGCTGACGGAAATAAGGAAATAATACATCACTTAATAATGGATTATTTAATATATCCGCTAATTAAAAAAATTAGCTTTCATATATTGGCCAAATTTAATATATCGGCTTTAATATATCGGCCAAATTTAATATATCGGCTTTAATATATATCGGCAAATTTAAAATATCAGCTTTAATATATCGGCCAAATTTAATATATCGGCTTTAATTTATCGTCCAAATTTAAAATATCGGCTTTAATATACCGGCCAAATTTAAAATATCGGCTTTAATATATCGGCCAAATAAAAAATATCGGATTTAATATATCGGCCAAATTTAATATATCGGCTAAATTTTATATATTGGCTTTAATATATCAGACAATTTTAATATATCGGACAAATTTAATATATCGGCTTTAATATATAATATATTCGCCAAATTGAATATATCGGCTTTAATATATCGGCCAACTTTAATATATCGGCTTTAATATATTTGCCAAATTGAATATATCGGCTTTAATATATCGGCCAAATTCAATATACCGGCTTTAATATATCGGCCAAATTTAATATATATAGGCTTTAATATATCGGCCAACTTTAATATATCGGCTTTAATATATTGGCCAAATTTAATATATCGGCCAAATTTTGTATATATAGGCTTTAATATATCGGCCAACTTTAATATACCGGCTTTAATATTTTGGCAAAATTTAATATATTAGCTTTAATATATATAGGCTTTAATATATCGGCCAACTTTAATATACTGGCTTTAATATATTGGCCAAATTTAATATATCGGCTTTAATATATCGGCCAAATTTAATATATCGTCTTTAATATATTGTCCAAATTTAATATATCGTCTTTAATATATAGTCCAAATTTTATATATCAGCCAGATTTTATATATCGCCTTTAATATTTCAGCCAAATTTTATTATCGGGCCGAGAACGATAATATTAAAAGTGAACATATCGGCCGCTACCGATATGGTGGCCGATATGTTGTGCATCCCTGATTACTGTTAGGTTAGGGCTCGGGTTAGTAGAATAAAGGTTGACATGTATTTGCAAAGTCACTTATAGTCAGTAGATTGTCTAAAAGTGGACCATCACATTTGTTCCTGAATATCTCCTGGTCTCCAGGCCTGCCCAGGGATCATCCCGAGAGCTATCACTCCTACATGTGGAATAACTTCTTCAAGCACGTGGACATTGAGCCGCACAACACTCATATTCTGGACGGGAACGCCAGCGACCTGCAGGCCGAGTGCGAAGCCTTCGAGCAGAAGATCGCGGTTGCGGGAGGAATCGAGCTGTTTGTGGGAGGTGTGTCAATAAATCTGACCCAAGAACGCTTTATTAGACGCTGAGAGACGCCAGTAACACTGCACTTCTAAATCTGCACACACAAAACCGGCCCTCTAAGCAGTTTAGCTGCTGCAATAACAAACACATTTAGTCAATAAGAATGATTCCAAATGCTTGATTACGCAACTCAAAGGTCAAAGGTCTTAAAGGGACAGTACACCTGAAAATCAATATTCTGTCATCATTTAGTTGTTCTAAACCTGTATGAGTTTCTTTTGTTGAACGCAAAAAAGAAGATATTTTGAAGAATGCCGGTAACCAAACAGTTGATGGACTTCCATAGTATGAAAAGAAAATACTGTCAATAGGGACCAAAAAACTATTTGGTTACAGACATTCTTCAAAATATCGTATATCCCTTTAAGTCTTGAGCTTGCTGTAGCAATAACTGATTATATCTTTGTATCTGGTCCAAATTTAGTACAAATTTAGTGTTATTTTAGTATTATTAGTACTATTAGTATAGTATTTATTAATACTTTGAATTACTTTTTATTGGTAACATTTTAAAATAAGGTTTAATTTGTTAACATTAGTTAGCTACATTAGTTAACATGAACTAACGATAAAAAATGCATATACACAGGATTTATTAATCTTAGGTTATGTTAATTCCTACATTTACTAATACTTCATTAAAATCAAAAATTGTATCTGTTAACTGATAAATTTAAAAACTGATTAAAAAAAATATTTATTTATTAATTCAATCTCAATGATACTTAAATAACATTGGTTTAATTTTTACAAGTATAAAAAGTTATTTTCATGCAATTGAAACAAAGCTGCAGTAAAATAATAAATATATAAAAAAAGTCATACTTATAAAAATTAAACTGATGTTATATTAATATCATTGAGATGCTGAATATTTTTAATCAGTTTTTATTTTTATATTTTCCATTTTAATTTTGGTTTCATTTTTAAAATAATTTGAGTTTTAGTTAACAATAACAAAACTGGTCCGAATGATAAACAACATACTTCACATATTAGATTAATAACTTTTATGAATCTATTGGGGTGAATCTCATCACATTTCATTTTATATTTTCAATATAAAGGATTTAAAAAAGAAATGATATTTTCCACAGAAAATGAACATTTTTGTACCGTTTCCATGATAAATAAGCGCGTTTTCATTACATGTCTGTAAGTTTTCACTGTTGATTCAATTTCATTCACTGTTATTATATTCAGAGTCATCACTTATTTAACTTTTTCACAAGTCCTGTCTTTTGTTGTTTTCTTCAGGCATCGGTCCAGATGGACACATCGCCTTTAATGAGCCCGGCTCCAGTCTGGTGTCCAGGACCCG
>CM060604.1:1901094-1953594 GCA_030578255.1 Tiaroga cobitis
ACGTTGTATTAACGTTATTTCCTGGTTATAAGAACGTTATTCAAACGTTCAATTCTCCCATTATATAAACGTTATCTTAATGTTTTTCTAAGATAATGAAAAACGTTTCATTTAATAAAAAAAAAAACATTAAGAAAGGTTTTAATAATTATTAAAACCTTCCTTAATGTTTTTTATATAACAAGGTAGCCTATATAATAGGCCTATATGAAGAACCTAAAACAAGAACTTTCAGATTTTAAAATTAAGACAACAAGATCTAGAAAGATAGAATCATGAATCATGAATCATGTCTATTATATGTGTAATATAGTTCACTGAAGTCGAGTTGAATTGAACCCAAGTATAAGTTTATTCCAATAAACCGATTTGGGTTGAAGTGACAATATGAAATTAACATGAACATAAACATGAACATCGGACTAAACATAGAATCACCAACAATGGTACAGGGAACAAAGCTAGACAAGAGACAATGGGAACACAAGGACAAGGATTATGACCAAAAACAACCAATGACATTCACAAGCTAAAGTTCATTTAATTTATATAGCTCATTTTTACAACAGCCACTGGCTAGCCAAAGTGCTTTACAGAACAGCAGAAAAAAAGGGGAAAAACCCTACATAACATATGGAATAAAAATTTCTGATTGGTTGTTGCCGTTTGGACAGCGTTTATGCCAAGAGCAAAGAGAAAGAAATCGAAGAGAAGAGTAATAAGGCATGCGCGAACGCACGGGACCCAGTCTAAGCACATACACGCTTACTTTAAGCGAAGAGGAGAGATTCGCGATTGCACTGAACACGTTTTTTAAGTGCAGGCATATTCTCTGAGCGAGCCCAGAGAGAGAGATCTTACAAGAGAAGTGTATCTGAGAGAGCGCGCCCAGTTCCCGCGCACGAGCAGAGAGATTCACGCTCAGTTCCCGCGCACGAGCAGAGAGATTCACGCTCAGTTCCCGCGCACGAGCAGAGAGATTCACGCTCAGTTCCCGCGCACGAGCAGAGAGATTCACGCTCAGTTCCCGCGCACGAGCAGAGAGATTCACGCTCAGTTCCCGCGCACGAGCAGAGAGATTCACGCTCAGTTCCCGCGCACGAGCAGAGAGATTCACACTCGCGCATTATATTAATGTACTTTTGCGCTACAATAATGCGCTCTCGACATTTGACAGGGAAATAACGCCATATGTGAGTGAGTGTGTAAAAGTCTGCATGTGTGTGAGTGAGTGTGTAAAAGTGCATGTGTGTGAGAGTGAGTGTGCATGTGTGAGAGCGTGAGTGTGTAAAAGTGTGCATGTGAGTGTGTAAAAGTGTGCATGTGTGTGAGTGAGTGTGTAAAAGTGTGCATGTGAGAGAGTGAGTGTGTGCATGTGAGAGTGAGTGTGTAAAAGTGTGTGAGAGTGAGTGTGTAAAAGTGTGCATGTGTGTGAATGAGTGTGTAAAAGTGTGTGAGTGTGAGAGTGAGTGTGTAAAAGTGTGCATGTGAGAGAGTGAGTGTGTAAAAGTGTGCATGTGAGAGAGAGAGTGTGTAAAAGTGTGCATGTGTGTGAGTGAGTGTGTAAAAGTGTGTGAGTGTGAGAGTGAGTGTGTAAAAGTGTGTGAGTGTGAGAGTGAGTGTGTAAAAGTGTGTGAGTGTGAGAGTGAGTGTGTAAAAGTGTGCATGTGAGAGAGTGAGTGTGTAAAAGTGTGCATGTGAGAGAGTGAGTGTGTAAAAGTGTGCATGTGAGAGAGTGAGTGTGTAAAAGTGTGCATGTGAGAGAGAGTGTGTAAAAGTGTACATGTGAGAGAGTGAGTGTGCATGTGAGAGTGAGTGTGTAAAAGTGTGTGAGAGTGAGTGTGTAAAAGTGTGCATGTGTGTGAGTGAGTGTGTAAAAGTGTGTGAGTGTGAGAGTGAGTGTGTAAAAGTGTGTGAGTGTGAGAGTGAGTGTGTAAAAGTGTGTGAGTGTGAGAGTGAGTGTGTAAAAGTGTGCATGTGAGAGAGTGAGTGTGTAAAAGTGTGCATGTGAGAGAGTGAGTGTGTAAAAGTGTGCATGTGAGAGAGAGTGTGTAAAAGTGTACATGTGAGAGAGAGTGTGTAAAAGTGTACATGTGAGAGAGTGAGTGTGTAAAAGTGTGCATGTGAGAGAGTGAGTGTGTAAAAGTGTGCATGTGAGAGAGTGAGTGTGTAAAAGTGTGCATGTGAGAGAGAGTGTGTAAAAGTGTACATGTGAGAGAGAGTGTGTAAAAGTGTACATGTGAGAGAGTGAGTGTGTAAAAGTGTGCATGTGAGAGAGTGAGTGTGTAAAAGTGTGCATGTGAGAGAGTGAGTGTGTAAAAGTGTGCATGTGAGAGAGTGAGTGTGTAAAAGTGTGCATGTGAGAGAGTGAGTGTGTAAAAGTGTGCATGTGAGAGAGTGAGTGTGTAAAAGTGTGCATGTGTGTGAGTGAGTGTGTAAAAGTGTGCATGTGAGAGAGAGTGTGTAAAAGTGTGAGAGAGTGTGTGAGTGTGCGTTAGTGTGTGTGTTTGTGAGAGAGAGTGAGTGTGTGCATGTGTGAGTGAGAGTGAGTGTGTGTGTGAGAGAGTGAGTGTGTGTATACTCAGAAACACTCTTACTTTAATCCTTTTAGCCAATGTTTATAACACTGTCACACTTTTTGACATCACTAATGTGAAAAACGCTTTCTATTTTCATTCTGAGAAAGCATATACAGATATATACATATACTGTAGTTTAATCCGGAAACACTGAACCTCAGCATTTCAAGCCGAACATCTGTTTTCACGGATTATGGTCATTTTGTTTAAATAACACAAGCTACTTAAAGTCAACTTGAATGTGGGATTTCACTCCGAGGCGACTTCTTGAAAGTGTGTTTTGCAATATTTCTGGTTAGATGTTACATAAAAAAATTAGTGCTGTCAAATCAATCAATCGCATCTAACAAAAAAGTTTGTATATGTGTGTTTACACACACACACACACATATATATATATATATATATATATATATATATATACACAAACTGTTATGTTAGATGTGATTAATCAATTTGACAGCACTAAAATAAATACACTTTAAAGTCTTTTGAATTCTCCAGATGTAGTGTTTGTTCCTCTTCATATGAAGCATTAGGGGTTAATGAGACCCACAATCATCTAGTGTCTCATAGCCTGATAATCATCTACAGGCTGATCTGGGATCAATGTCATTTTATAAGATTTCAAGCACATTTTCTTGCCTTTGAATTAGTCACTAGCAGAAGTGAGAATGCTGGGAAAGTGTATTTCTTCTTGTTTGCTTATTCATGTTAAAAATCTGTTCTTGCCATATCGGTTTAGAGAAGTGTGGGAATGTTTTTGAAGTTCACTAATTTTACACATGACATACTTATATATTCTCTTCAGTTACTGTACTTTGTTTTATATTATATAAAAATATAAAATAATTTACGAGTCATTGTACTCGTATTGTAAAACACACCGTAGTTTCATCTGACATTGTTTTTCTGTGTTTGTTTGTTGGTGGTGTTTCTGTGCTTCTCTGAATGTTCATGGGAAGGAGAGCACACGTTACAAATTTATTTCCATTAAACTGTTAAAAGATGATATGAACTGACGGTTAACAGATTTGCACTCCAAAAGCCAAATCATTCTCTCATGTGTTTGTGTACTTGCTCATAGATGGATAAATCAAATTAAAAAAAGTTTCATATATTGTCGCTCAATAGTACAGTTTATATTTGTACGGACAGGATGAATGTTGCCCAGGTCATATATTCATATCTATATATATACACACACACACACACACACATATTTGGGATGCACGATATATCGGTATCGGCTGATATATATTCATTTTGAATGTTAAAAAACATTATTTCCTTCAGATGCGCACTGTTCAATGTGATGTTTTTGAATTGCTTGAAATATGATTAGAATCACTTAAAAACATCAATTATAATGAGAACATTATCACGGTGAGACTTTTGTTTTTGTTATCAGGCTCTCAAAAATTATATAACAATTCGGTTTTAGATTTATCGGCCAATATATCGGTTATCGGGTTTCGAATATAAAGAATTATCGGTATCGGCCAAAATTTTCATATCGGTCCATCCCTAATATACATACACACACACACACACACACACACACACATATACAGTATACATATATATAGTTTTATCATAGCTTTTGTTTTTTTGTTTTAACTTTGGTTTTCATGTTAATTTTATTTAAATTATTAGTCATTTCATTTAGTCATTTTATTCTGTTTTTTTTTTTTAAGTATTTAAGGTTTTATTTATAGTTTTTGTATTTATTTTCAGTTAATAATTGTAGTTTATTGCCAAGGCAACATATCTAAGTTTTTCAACTAATATTTTATTTTATTTCAATGAACATAAATGTTTTTAATAGTTATAGTTAACAATAATAACCCTGGCACAATTCTAATGAGAATATTGTGACAATATTCATAAATATTCACAATGTGACAAAACAAGGATCATTTTCTTTATGCAAAATAAAACTCTTGATTAGTCTCGTCAGACTGCCCTGATTTCAGCAGCTCAAACACTGAGCAGAAACATTTCAGAAGACAAGCCGCCGCACAACCACTGCAGTGAGGGAGAGATGAAGAAAGAAATGCGTGGAAAGGAAAACAGCGCTGCCAAATACTTCTGCATCCACTCAGTCTAAACGTTTCCAATAAAAACCCTTAGCTTGCATTCTCTGAATCTACTGAGAGAACAGCAATGTTTCAGCATCATGAAGATTAATTCATCAAACCTGCTTTACGCTCCCAGAATAACATCACTCCGCTATATAAACTTGAATAGCATTTCTGAATCAATCACGTACTGTACATTGGCATCCACAAATCAAGCCCAGTCTGTCAGGATTATGTTCCACTACGTCCGCTTCAGGACGCTGATGAAAGCGTCTTTCGGGACGTCGATGTTTCCAATGCGCCGCATTTTCTTCTTTCCTTCGGCCTGCTTCTTTAGCAGTTTCATTTTCCGCGTAATGTCACCGCCGTACTAGAAAAAGATCAAGAATCAGCAGCTAATCAAGCAAAGCAACTTCAATATGAGAAGAGGTACTTACACATTTTGCTAGAACATTCTTCCGGTATGCTTTGATCCTAAAAGAGGGAATCGTGGATAAGGAGAATTAGGTTTTAGCAGAGCCCGTCTACGGAGAGCCTGGAAACCCCTATTGAGTCCTATTGTACCGAATTTTGGTTGTAGTTCCACCAGAGTTCCACTGGGGGCGATCGTCCGAGTGCAGAATGAATGGGATTCTATGGAGCTAGACGGCTAAATGTGTCTCTTTCACCCGATTGCCGTTGAGAAATCTCAGATTTGATTGAAGGTCTTGCAAGTTCAACATGGGTTATCGGTCGAAAGTTGAATGAACGAGTACTTATGTCCTTTCGATTTCTTACAGATTGAGTTGTTGTTGCCCATTACACGCTAATAAACGCTGGTTGGTCAGTGAAGGACTGATTACGACCAGAGACACCGCTTGATGGCATCGTGGCACCCGAAGCGGGACCAGAATGTTAAGAACTTTAGTTTTACAAAAACTCTTCAAGCACGTGTATTTACCCGTGTCAGCTGTCTCGAGAGAACAGAAAGTGCAGAGCGCGAACGCACCAAAAGTGACTGAAGGATTGCCTAGCATTTAAAACCATAATAAAGGCTAGATGTCTCGTCCGCGCTGCTGGCCAATGGAGGTCGCCGTCCGCACCTGGCGGCCATCTTGCCACAGGCAGCTCGCTCACTCGTAACATTGTGTTTTAATGGTGCATGTACTTTTTAAATAACCATAACTTGCTCAATTTTCTACCGATTTCCAAACAGTTTGGTTTGTTATAAACGTCAGAGATGTAGTTATGACACTGCATGCTTATGAATAATAAGTGTATCAATAAATAATCACCCAGATTTATAGCCACGTTAATAACGTTTGTAAGAAACCAAACCGTTTGTAAATCCGTCAAGATTTCAGCGAGATAAGAGTATTTGTGTTCGTGCTGATCACTCATCTTACATCAGGCACCACAGAGCCCGCCAGAAAGCTTGCCTGTGACAAGATGGCCGCCGGTGATGACGATAGAGACTCCGCCGTAAGACATCTAGCCTTTATTATGGATATCTATGTTGCCAAGTATCTCTGGTCGTACGATGTGTATGACGTCATTGACATTTTAAAAGACTTTTTAAAGCAAATAAGTGACTCTAAAAAATCGAACACCCAGCAATGTGTAATTTCTTTGCATCTCCTTTCGAATACAACATTCAAATTACTAGACAAAAAATTATATCCTGAGAAAAGTGGATTTTGAGGGGTGTATCTCCATAGACCTCCATTCATTCTGCACTCGTCCTGTGAGCGCCCTCATATGGACCCAGAGTGCAACTGGAACCAGTTCAGGACCCAGAAGTTTACTTGTTAGACATTCTCTGGTTTTATGTTATTTTCTTGGTGTTACGCACACAGTCCAACACTCACGTTTCTCGAGCGATGATCTTGCTGCCGATGGCCGCCTGCACTGCGATCTCAAACATCTGTCTCGGGATCGAGTCCCTCAGCCTCTCACATATGGCTTTTCCCGCACTGTACGCTTTCTCTCTGAACACAAGGACGAATCAGAGCTGGTTTCATTGTTTTCTAGCGATCGCACCACAAACAGGGAAGATGTTAAGAATAAGTGCAGTAAACAGTAAAACGGTTTGTTCTACAAATCAGTGTGTTTATGAATACGATAATACATAAAAAAATAGCTGCAAGCAGCAATTAAGTAGCCAAGCACAAAGAAGACACGATAAGTCATGCTAGAATGGGTGGGAGCGTCAGACCAACTGCAACAATGAGCAATTTAAGACAAAATGCCTGAAAAATCATAAATATAGTCACTAGTAATATGATTGGGTTTATCACTTTTGACCAATAGGTGGCGCTGTGACCAAATTGATGTGGTGTGGTCAGACAAGGGTGACAATGACACAAAGATTGGTGTTAATATGCCGAAGCATTGCAGAGATACAGGCTCAGAGTCGTTTGGCATCACGCCATAACTTTGCTGATGAAAACCGGTAACTTTTCGCCAGTGTAGTCTGGAAGTTCAGCCGACAATTGTAAAATTGGTATCTATGTTCTCGGCATGACCCAAGGAATCTATTAAGACCAGTTTTATTACAATAATTAAAATTAACACTTTTTGAGTACCTTCAGGGCATGGTGATGACATACTGAGATTCATGAAGATATGCCAACGCGTTCGTAAAATATAACATTTTACGACAAAATTCAAAATGGCCGACGCCATATGGGAAATTGGGTATCGTTTGACTTGGCACGCTGCATCGAATCTTAAGAGACCAGTTCATAAGTTATAAGCAAAAAGAACAATTTTTTATATCTCCTGAGCACTCGGTGACAATACGCCGAAACTGTGCAGGTAATCTCAGGTCATGGTTGTCATAACACACCCCAATTTTGGTGAAAATACGCTAAAGCGTTGCGAAGATACAGCCTCACGTTTACTTTAGCATGCTCTTCGTCGAATTCGTTCAGGCGTTAATCAAGAACGGTTTGACGAATGGAACTTGAATTACATAATTTTTGTCGCCATGGTCTGAAGATGATCTGGTTTAATTTTGAAAGTAGGTTTTTAGGAAAATTCTAAATGGCGCATCAATTTCAATGCAATCGGATCGGCTTGAGCCAAGGAATCGGAGGGAAAAATATTTTGTTTCTATACCTTATGGTTCAAAAGTTATTAACATAAACGTGAGTGTAACTTTGGACAGTTGGTGGCGCTAGAGCGATTGAGTTAGAGACTCCAAAATTGCTGTGGTTTATGTTCAGATTGTCCTCTATCAGTGTGCCAAATTTTATAACTTTCCTGCATGCGGTTCTATGGGCTGCCATAGACTCGAGCGGAATAATAATAATAATAAGAATGCCGACGGATGCAATGGGTGCCATCACAGCTTCACTGCTCGACCCCTAATAATATGATATGAAGCAAGAGTTTGCAATATCAAGCATCATAGCGGACTGTTTTTGTCTTGCTAAAACAACTGGAAGCGAGTGACACCGGAAACCTCACGCATTCAAGTTACAAATGGCCTTATTCCAGTTTTTAGGTATTTAATCACATTTGTGCACCTGTAAATGAGTAATTGATCAAATATCTTTAAAATACCTAACCCTAACCCTATCTAATCATGAGGAGATCAAGACTTACTTATGAACGATAATGGCGAGTTCCTCCACTGGCCGCCCGTTGAGGAGGAAGTCCATCTTAATCAGTTCAGCGGCCTCATAACCGGCATCCTCATAATCAAAACTAGGGGAAAAAACATATTTACAGAAGTGACAATAAAGGGGCGGGGCCTGATTGAGTGAGTTAGTAGTGTGTTAAACTGGTGGTTATGGAAAGGGGCGGGAGATTTCCCAAACACACTCGAAGCGCTCGACCAATCACAGCACACTGATCCAGCCGACCAATCAGAGCACAGTGTGCTTTTCAGAAGGAGGGGCTTCATAGAGACAGGAACCAGAGCCATAGAGAGAAAGAGTTGCAACACTCTTTGATGTCGCCGCGACGGCTGTCACGTGGTTCATGTAAGCCCCAATAGTTCCAAAACGTACGCTGGCTGTCATGTTCTTCTATGGGACAGACAGCAGCGATTGCATTTTTGAACGGTAAATATAAAATAAAACACACAACCAAGCACTTTTTCAGCTGTTATTGCATTTTGTTAATGTCAGTTTTGCATTTGGAGAGGCAGGGTGACAACGAAATACTGTATATTACTTAGATAAGTTTTAGGCAATTTTTTTTGGAGGGAAAAAGCTTAGTGCTCGCATGGGTAGCTTTAGCGGCTCTAACTTAACTTTTCCATATTCATCTGATGATGGACGTCGGTCTCATGATATTTATTTTAGCACAACTGGGCTGTATTAGGCCATTGATTCCCGTGATTTTGCTTATAAATTACAATTCAGCCATTAGCCTACCTTCGTGATCACGCAGAGGTCTGCCGTGGCGGTCCATACAGAATTCGCTAGAAGCTAGCTCACTTCTGATGAAAGTGACCACCCTCAGGATCACACCGTGAAACATAATCATGTTAAGACTAATAATATAATTTTAAGATTAAGCCATACACATTATCAAAACTATAACAGATTAAAAACGAATTTACGCTTTTATGTTTGGGTCTTACGTTAACTAGCAGGCAGTGCTTGAAAATTGGTTGAAACAACCAAGATAAAATATAAATAATTACGCTTTGCATGTGCAAATGAAGACCAGTATAAACATCGCAAAGGGCCTCTGATACAATATAAGTTAGACAGTTGACAATTCAAAAGAGGTAGATATTTCAGAAACTTACGTTACCTCTGGAACAACTCGACGCGCAGCATTCACCACTCAAAACTCAGCCAACACGTAACATAATGAAAAGTTAGTTAGTATATACCAAAAATTCAACTAAATAAAAGTTGCTATAAAGGTGGTAGCGATTCATTACCGAACTAATTAGATGCTATACCTTCACAACTGGTGAAGTCGCGCTAGCTAACTAGCTATCAGGCAGTGCTTGAAAATTGGTTGGAACAACCAAGATAAAATATAAATAATTACGCTGTGCATATACAAATGAAGACCAGTATAAGCATCGCAAAGGGCTTCTGATACAATATAGACAGTTGACAATTCAAAAGAAGTCGATATTTCAGCAACTTACCTCTGGAACAACTCGACGCGCAGCAATGTAAGTGAATGGGGTCCAACAGCCAAATGCCAGTGTTTGGAACTAATCCGAGCTCCATATCCCGGAAGTAGGCGGTTAAAAGCGCCGCCATTTTTTTACAACGGAGGTCTATGGGAGTGTCGCAACTCTTTCTCTCTATGGCTCTGACAGGAACTAAACAGGGGTGTGTTTCCCGAAAGCATCGTTCGTCAACTACGGTCGCAATTTCTGTCGTTATCATCAGTTTAACGAGTCGGTGTTTTCGAAACCATCGTTCCAGCGAACATTCGCAAACAGCTTCGTAAAGTTGTGTGTTTGAGCGACAGATCTCGATCTGTGGTTAGAAGCAGTTTCTTGTTTGCATGAGATGTGGACTCAATAAATCCTGATCTGGAGCAAAATAAGCAAGCTGACATTCAGTACAACCTGTGTCTTTAATTTAGAATACATAAATGTCATTTACGTCTTTAGTCTAAGAGATTTAAAGCGTCGTTTTTGAAGAGTGCGCATGTGTGAACGAGCTCTAGTGCGTGAGAACAAGCCAATGATTGAATCTGGAAATAAAGCAAAATTAGAAATAAAGTCAAAGTCAAAGTCCTCAGATGCCATGTCTGTAATTTATTGCAAAACATCTAGCTTTAATTAGTTCTCAAACTGATTCATTAAAATAAGTTATTACTCCACCACCTGCGTGATGTCATAAACCAACGTGGTTGAACGACAGGTTTGCGACAGTACAGTTTCCGGAAACAGTCGAGACTAGCTAGTTGATTTCTTCAACAATGCATCGTACTATAGTAGTGAACCAGCGAGTTACGCCGTTGTTCGGGAAACACACTCCCAGAGCGTTACTGACAGACTGGGAATAGAGGAGCCGCAACAATGGAGAATATGAGGAGAATAATCAACATTCAAGCAGGAAAACCTGTTCTAGTAGAGCCTGAAACTACACTAAGACTCTGTAAAGGGCATAATATGGGCTCTTTAAGCATTTATTCATTCATTCAAGCTCACCTGGCGTATCCTGATGACATGGACTTGAGCTGGTCGTAAAAGTCCACTACGACCTCATTTAGAGGGAATAGGTACTTCATCATCACTCGATGGTCATCGATGTAGAACATGTTCTTCTGAACAGCCCTGCGGGTCTTCAGCAAGGCAGAGAATTGCATTGTGGGTTACGACAAATGCAAGACTTAAAGTACGCTTTCACCGAAATTGCGAGGCAAATTAAGGGGATTCGGTTGCTTTTTTTCTTCTACTTCACTTAACCCATTTTAGGTAAGGCTGGAATACACCACTTGTATACATATTCTAGTCATGATTTATAGTCTGGAGGAGTCGACGACGCTAGTTGCTGAAACCCAGAGCCAGTTGGAGTTAAAGTTTACAACATTTATAAAGTTGCCAAGCCTAGTGTTTAAAATGCTCAGTTTTGTCCTGTAGTGTAGTTTTTCTCGCCACTAGGGGTCGCTAACCTCTTACAATAACAAAGGCATCGGTTGATGACGCTAAGCAGAATTATGGAATTATGCCGATGGATCTAATAATGTTTATGGATGAGTGAATACATTGATGTTTTTAACATGACAGATCTCAGCGCCACACGCGAGTCCCGCGGATATAAAGGAATAAGGACATTTCATTCTAGCCAACTAGCTTACCCGCAAGTGCTGAATTACTACTCACTCAGGTCAGTTTATTAGACGAATGAAGCTTGTGAGGGAACGCAGCGCTGTTTCACCTGCTCTACTCTATCACACTAAACTGCATTTGAGTGTGTTATAAAGTTATAATGTCATTCTATGTGTTAGTTTGTCTGTATGAGACTAGCAGTGCGCTAGATCAACATTAGAATAACATACTGATCATATTGTAACATTTCATCATGTTGAGCTATATAGCATTGATTAGTTTTATGTACATTTGCTCACCTGTTGTAATTGTAAGTACATAACGGCAGGAAATTTTTGGATATTTTATTACAAAATTCTTATTGTACCTTTAAGCAAAAACTAGATTTTTTCCCCTAGAAAAAAAAAGGCATAATATCAATATCATCTAGTAAATGCTTCTTGATTTAAGAATTTTTAGCTATTTGGACTGGAATCAAGATACAAATACTAAGAAAATCTTCTTTTGCAGTCAGCGAATCTCACCTGACACAGACTCATGATCCTCCCAGTGAAGTCGTCGGGAGCGATGATGGTTCCCATCACCATGGGCTCCAGATACTGCTCCACCAGCGCCCTCTCAGGGAAGTGAGCAGGGTTGATGATGGTGATCACTTCCTCACCGTGTTCCTACAAAAACACACTCAACTGAGGAATCGACTCTTCGACCCGCACACATTCATATATCAATGAGGCTAATGTATCGCTAACTGCCGTATTATAAATTCATATACATTTCTGCATACTTCCTGCACACGGTTAATAAGGCCTTAAAGGAGTAGTTCACTTCACAATTAAAATTTCCTGATAATTTACTCTCCCACACGTCATCTATTCATGTCTTTCTTTCTTCAGTCGGAAAGAGGAAAACACTCCAGGATTGTTCTCCATATAGTGTCTTCAATGGGGTCCAACGGGTCGAAGGTCCAGATGTGAGTTTCAGTGCAGCTTCAAAGTCTCGACACGATCCAGCCGAGGAATAAGAGTCTGATCTAGACAAACCAGCGGACATTTATAACACAATACACATTTATATACTTTTTAACCACAAATGCTGGTCTTGCACGAGCTGTGATGCGACACACATTACGTAATCAGGTTGAAAGTTCACGCGTGCATCAGAAATGTAGAGTAGGGTGAAAAACGAATTTTCTCCTCCAACTTCAAAATCATCTGACATCGTTGTTTTACCTTTTATTCATACCTTTTTTTAATGGCGTTTGACTTTCGCCATTAAGACACGTTCGCTCGGTAAACACAGGCCTGTTCTTCCGCCTACGTCACGCTTGACCTTTCAACCTGATTACGTAATGTGTGTCGCATCACAGCTCGTGCAAGACCAGCATTTGTGGTTATAAAGTATATAAATGTGTATTGTGTTATAAATGTCCGCTGGTTTGTCTAGATCAGACTCTTATTCCTCGGCTGGATCGTGTCGAGACTTTGAAGCTGCACTGAAACTCACATCTGGACCTTCGACCCGTTGGACCCCATTCAAGACACTATATGGAGAACAATCCTGGAGTGTTTTCCTCAAAAACATCATTTTAATCGACTGAAGAAAGAAAGACATGAACATCTAGATGACGTGGTAGTAAATTATCAGGAAATTTTAGCATTCTGGGTAGATTTTTAGTATTCTGCCATGCAGTTTCTGAGGTGTTCTGGTTGTAGAGTCTCACCTTTATGAGTTTGGCAGACGCCAGCACAGCCTTGTACGGCACAGTCGGAGCCGTTATTATGACCGACGCATTATATTCCTGCTCTAAACGCTGGTTAAACACCTCCATGTGCAGAAGACCCAGAAACCCCAGCCTGAGAGAGACCGACACAGAGAAATTTACCTTAAAGGTGCAGTGTGTAAGATTTAGGAGGATCTGTTGACAGAAATGCAATATCACACTCATAACTATGTTTTCAGTGGTGTATAAAGACCTTACATAATGAACCGTTATGTTTTTATTACTTTAGTATGAGGCGTTTCTCTCTACACACACCGCGGCTCCGCTTACATCGACATGTTTCTACGGTGGCCCTGAGCGGAAAAACGCGTTTCCTCACTTTGTTGTTCTTCACGATAAGAAGCTGCTAAAGTCAGCGAATAAAACACTGACACAATGATGAACAAGTAACAATAATATTCGCAATAACATCGTTTTACTGAATGATTAAGTAAATATAACTTCTTAATTTATCTTTGTAAAGAAACCTCATTGCTTAACTGGCTACTCTCTGCTGTCTCAGACGACGACATCACTTCCTGTCGGCCACCGTAACTTCTGTTGGGTGCAATCCGTAACCTCACCACTAGATGCCGCTAAAAATCACACACTGCGCCTTTAAAAAGTGAAACGACTCGACTGAGCGATGAACTCAGTGACTGTGTGCATATGTACGAACCTCCATCCGGCTCCCAAAGCCAAACTACTGTCCCGCTGAACGGTCACGCTGGAGTCATTCAGAGTCAGTTTCTCCACAGCGCTTCGCAGGGCGGTGTAATCTGATTGGTCCATGGGATACATGCCTGAAAGAGTTACACAACTTATTCCCAACCCTTAAAAAGCCCATATTATGCCCTAACACAAAGTCTTGATGTTGTTTCAGGCTCTACTAGAACAGGTTTTCCTGCTTGAATGTTGATTATTCCCCTCATATTCTCCATTGTTGCGGCTCCTCTCTTCCCAGTCTGTCAGTAACGCTCTGTTTACTTCCTGTCTCTATGAAGCCCCTCCTTCTGAAAAGCACACTGTGCTCTGATTGGTCGGCTGGATCAGTGTGTTGTGATTGGTCGAGCGCTTCGAGTGTGTTTGGAAAATGTCCCGCCCCTTTCCATAACCGCCAGTTTAACACACTACTAACTAACTCAACCAGGCCCCGCCCCTTTATTCTGCGCATTAATTATTATAATGAGGAATATTGTGACGTGTTCGTTCCCGGGAGAAACTCAAGACTACAATGGAGGCGTTTCAGGAGTTCAGAAACACTGACACTCATATAGAGAAGAACTGGAGCGTTTTCATGATCAAACTGCAACATCACACACTGAAGACTGTTGAAGATGTGAAAACAGCAGAATAGCTCGTCTTTAAACTGTGTAATATTAGTTCAGCACACACTCACCAGCGAACACCATGGCTTTAGCCGGTTTGAACCCCGGCAGCGCCTCCACAGGCTGTTTCTGCAGGTAAAGTGTGTCTCCAATCTGAGCCTCCTTCACTTCCTTCATCCCTGCGATGATGTAACCCACCTGACCGGCATACCTGAGGACAAAAGGTCAAAGGTTAAGCTAGCGCAATTTACAGAGACTGTCTGAAACATTCCTTCTTAGGGTGTATATGGATATGGGAAGGCTTTAAGCAACATCCAAGTTTTTAAGATGCCTTTATTTGTTTTTCTATTTCTGCCATAAAAATAAGCACTGAATTAATTGAATGTTTGCTTGGTTATCTTTTAAGGCCTAGGTTTTCAACCAGGAGTCTGCAGAATATTTAACATTTTTATTTCTCGTAAAAAAATTTTTTTTTTTTTTTTTTTAATCGTGAAACTTTTTATTTCTAGACAGGGTTTTTGTCGTCAACTAAAACTTTTAAAAACATTTCTGTTATTTGAACTAAAGCTGAAATTAAATTAAATATATATATATATATATATATATATATATATATATTAGTTGAAAAAAATATATACTAAAATGTTGCCCTGGATAAGTTTAAGAACTAAAATTACTACATGGAAATACATAAAATGTAGAACTGAAATAAAAATAAATTAAACCTAAATAGCAATCGCTTAATTTGTTTTTTAAAAAGTAATAAAATGACAAAAGCACATAACAAAATGACTAAAAACAAAACTAAAATTTACACGAAAACTAAAAATATAAAAATAAAAGCTAATTAAAACTAAATTAAAAATCAATTAGATTTTAAATCTTAGTTTTATGCCGCCCAAACACAATTTTCTTGATTTAAAAATAACTATTAAATAATTATACAGTTATTAAATGTTTTCTCTATATAAAAATGCAGTTATGATAGTTAATGTTCAGGTTGAAAGCTCTTGTGAATCAGTAGATGTGGCATTACTGCATGACGGATGTATTATCAGAGATGTGTGGACGGCGAGAGGCTCACAGTGTTTCGGTCGGGTGTGGGTCGGGTCTCAGGACGCCCAGCTCATTGACCTCATAAGACTTTCCCAGGTGCGCCGAGACGACCCGGTCTCCCCTGGACACGCGTCCGCCGAACACGGCGATGTTGGCCACTACGCCCCTGTAGTGATCGAAGGTGGAGTCGAACACGAGGGCCGTGAACGGACCGTCCACTCGCGCCGGCGGACTGAAACACACAGGGAATATCAACAGAAATGTGTGAAAATTATTTCATTTTTTGTGGATCTTCTTTTTGGAGAATGAAATTCGGTTCCACTTTATTTCGATAGTCCACTTTAGACAATCTACTAACTATAAGTAACTTTGCAACTACATGTCAACTAACTCTCATTAGAGTATTAGTAGACTGTTAGGTCTTAGATTTTTACATTAGATCTTAGATCTTACATTTCATTTCAAGGTACACATTTACATTCTTATCAGTTTTGATGTACTTACCATAGTAATAACAGTAAATTATGCATAATTACATGCAACTAAGTAACCCTGAACCAATCTTACTATAGGGTTAGGGTAGGATTGGTTCAGGGTTACTTAGTTGCATGTAATTATGCATAATTTACTGTTATTACTATGGTAAGTAGGTATGTTGTTGGGTTACACTTTATTTTAAGATGTCCTTGTTAATTAATATCGCTCAGTAGTTGTAAATCACACTGTAACAAGGACATCTTAAAATAAAATGTAACCCAACAACATACCTAACAAAAACTACACTATGTAGGGAATGAAGATGAGCAGGTTTTCAGAAAAGCACATGACATATGATAACACATGATTTACCATAATAAACTGAAGCTTTCCTGATTCACTCACTTCCCGATTCACCATTTTAGTTTATCAGATTAATAGTTACTAAGTGACATAAATACAACTGAATGTATCATTTAACTTAAGATTTCTCGGCTGTAATTTTGTGCTTCTGAATTTCTTATTTTTATGAGAAAACAAAAACAAGCAAAAATTATTGGTAAAACTTAAGTTTAGAGTTCAATTCTCACCATTAACTAATTGCTTATTATCATGCAGATTACTAGGATATTGGCTGTTTATTAGTACTTATAAAGCACATATAAACTATTAATAAATACGGAGTTTATTGAGGAACATCAATTGTGAGAAATGGACCCTAATCTAAAGTGTGACCATAATATGTTTTGCATTGTGCCATTTACAACAAAATTAAGCATCATCATAATCATTAGTAAAATACAACACAATTTTACTGACATTTTCAGGGGTTATTTTTTTAAATCAGCATAAAAACAGTACAACAAACACTACGTATCATTATGTATATTTTCGTTTACAAAAGTTTTAGGCTCATAAGATTTTTTTTAAAGCAAGGACGATTTAAATGTTCAAAAGTGACAGTAAAGACATTTATAATGTAATAAAAGATCATATTTCAAATAATGCTGTTCTTTTGAACTTTCTATTCATCAAAGAAACCTGAAAAATAAAATGTATCACGGTTTCCGCAGAAATATGATCTGTTTTGAACATTGATCATAATCAGAAATGTTGATTTCTGAAGGATCATGTGACACTGATCTCTAATGTATGATTCACTGTGTTGATGTTATCTGGGCTTTGGGTGTGCATGTGTTCTGATATGATCTTATGAACCAAACAAACAATAAATCATATGCAGTATGTGCTGATCTTCACTCTCACAGCGACCTCTTGTGGATACTCACGGAGGAATCCGCTTCACCACCTCTCTGAGAACTTGATCCACGTTTGTGCCGAGTTTCGCCGAGATCTGCAGAGAAAGATCGCCACGATCACTAAAGATATTAAAGTGCCATTATGAAGACAAACATTTGAAGAGATGTTGAAATCTCACCTTGATACACTCTTCCCTGGGAATATCAAAAACTTTTTCAATCTGTTTTTCCACTCGTTCTGGATCAGCATTTTTCAAATCAATCTGACAATTAAAAAACTCGTTAAAATGACAAACGGTGAAAGAACTGACATTTGATGGTGTTTAAGTCAATGTGAAACTATTCAAAACAAAATGACTATTTGCTGATAACTAACAATACTTACATTAAATAAAACATAATGATATATTACATGCATGTAAAAAATATAAAACTGTCATAAAGCATTCAGATGAATAAAAAAATGTATGAATGCACATGCAAATATATTTGGACTAATAAAGATCATGTGGTCCAAATGCTGCAGGAAATTGAATAAAAAATATTAGGAGCAACATTTATGGTTTTCCTACTTGATGTGAAGACATTTCTATAGTTTATCCAAAGCCCTGGGATGAAACGTCACGTATGAAGCGTTTAAAGTAATTCTCTCTGTAACGTCTACCTTGTTTATCACAGGGATGATTGTTAGTTGAGCCTCAAAAGCCAAGTAGAAGTTGGCGACTGTTTGCGCTTGAATTCCCTTTCAATTGGAGGAAGAAAAAAACATACAACACATTTTTTTACTCTTAATGTCAATTAAAAAAGGCTGCAGTTTTTAGTAATGATCGTTTATTTATGCTGATATATGCGAGCATGTGCCAGTGTTGTTATTGTTAAAATAAAAATTATTTATAACTGTTCCCAATGAAGCTGAAGTGCTAATATTACTTACACTGAAATTAAAGATAAATAGAAATATTAGAAAAAGATAAAAGCACATAACAACAAAATGACTAAAACTTAAACCAAATATATATATGTATTTATATAAAATAAAAGCTAATTAGAAATATTAATAAATACTATAATAGCATATAAATAACACTAAAATAACATGGGTATATGCATATATTCTGAAACTAAAGTAGGGTAAAAAACTGGAGAAAAAAAAACTGTGTTTAATCATCTGTAAATCATTAAATATAAGAAAGTGTCATTTATAAAGTGTTTTACCTGATTTGCATCTACAATGAGCAGAACTCCTTGGCAAGCGGATATGGACCGGGATACTTCATAGCTGAAGTCAACATGGCCCTGACAAATAGTGGAATCACTTAAATTATACAGATTAGTTAAACATCAGTGATGTATAAAGTGCCCCATTATACTATTTTAAAGGCTCCTAATGTTATTTTGTTTTCTCCTACAACAGGTTCACATTCATCCAAGTTCAAAAACACTTTATTTCCTCATAATCTCCACTGCAGCTTCAGCTCTTTCCTCTCAGTGTCTGAAACGCTTCGATCAAAGATTCAGTCTCTCTAAGCCCCGCCTCTCTGAGAGCTGCTCTGCTGTGATTGGTCAGAAAGCAAACGCTCATTATCATATCTGGATCTCAGCTCTTGATCACAGTGATACGAACAGTGACGATGGCGTGGGTTTTACCGTATCAATCTCAGAAAACAGCGTCTTCTCGACACGAACAACACGAACCGAACTCTTCCAGTCTCAGATACACTATGTGTTTGGAGGCGGGGCTAAGATGCTGTTCAGCCAATCAAGACCACAGGCTGGCATTACTAACCTACACAGGAAGTGAGACTGGAATTACTGACGACTCGTTTCAGTTCAGAATCACCTCATTCTTTTAGGAGACAATAACTTTTACATCCACAAACAGCTCTATTACACTCTACATGAAAGGT
The DNA here is from genome assembly GCA_030578255.1 of Tiaroga cobitis. NCBI lineage: Eukaryota > Metazoa > Chordata > Actinopteri > Cypriniformes > Leuciscidae > Tiaroga > Tiaroga cobitis. The sequence continues at coordinate 1,920,280 of CM060604.1, forward strand.
GATATCTGTGCACTTGAAATGATTGTCCTCACAGGTGTGTCGATGAGATTGAGCAGGTACGTCTGTCCGTCGTGCTGATAGAAGAGCGACGCAGTCTGAGCTTTAACAGTGATTCCTCTCTCTCTCTCCACCTGCAGTTTATCCAGGACCTGCTTGTTACTCGCGGTCTTTGCAATGGCACCTGCGCACACAATAATGAGAAAGAAAGAAACAATTTTACATAATTCACAGGAAAGTCTCTCCTGTCGTGGATGTTTTACAGGGAATCACCTGTGATCTCCAGCAGTCTGTCAGCTAAAGTGCTCTTGCCATGATCAATGTGAGCGATAATGCTGAAATTGCGAATTCTCTCCACTGGAAACTCAGACATGTCGAAACTCTCCTGTAACAGTCAAAGAACTCTAATTCAATATACAGTTGCGAAATCTTTTAAAAACATTTCACCCATAGTTTCTACTGTAAAATCATAATAGATTAGGGGCATAATGGTGAACATTTTCGGTACTAGTCTTTTGGCTCAGTGTATGCATGTGTATAAGTCAAATGCAATAATTCTAAACTTACTCTAAAATATTTTGCTAATATATTCAAATCTCAGTGTGTGTTGTTGCTGCAGAAGGTTTTATTTAAAGGCAGACATAGTTTGGTCTGTAAACTATGTTAGCTTGATTCTGCCACAGAATAAAAATAGAAAAGGTAATTGCGAATTTACATCTCACAATTGTTTTTTTCTCAGAATTGTGTGCCATAAACTCGCAATTACGAGTTATAAAGAAAGAATTGCAAGATATAAACTCGCAATTCTGAGAAAAAAGTCGGAATGGCGTGATCTATAGTCGCAATTACGTGTTATAAAGTCAGAATTGCGTGATATTAAGTAGCAATTCTGAGGAACAAGTCACAATTACCTTTTAAAATGTTTTATTATGTGGTGGGTACAAGCTTCCATAATAAACCACTTTAATTAAAACAAAAAAACATTGAAACATTGAAACCGCGGTAAGTACTTCACCGTTATTTTGTGTAACGGTCCGTTACATCCTTATACGTCATATATGTGTCCACTGAGGGCAAAAACAGGTCAAAGCAACACAGTTTACCTTCTCAGACGCTTTAGAGCTGAAGTCTCTGACAGGACTGATGCTTTTCATCCATCTGTGTCTGATGACTGTACATGTGCTCACACAGCCCTGAGATCTGCGCTTAATGCGGCATATTTTAATATCAGGACAGCGTTTGATAAAGGGCAGAAGGAGCCCGTGCGATCTAAACAGAGACAGATGCATCATCTCTATCAGCTCACGCTATTCCTTAACAGAGAAGCCATGTCTTTAAACTGCATATCGAACATCTCTTCCCATCGGAACAAAGATTCAAATCGTCATTCAAAAGCACATATTCAGTTTTTAGAAAGAGTCAAGTCTACAGTAGATTGTGTACTTCAGTGTGACAGCTACAGTGGGCCGCCATGTTGGAAAAACGTCATCAAGTGTTACCCTCTAGGAATGATGGGAAGTGTAGTTTAAAAGACAATCATTGCATTTAGATGATAAAATGTCCTCTGCGCTCAAATGTTGTAAGATATTTTCACAAAACTAACTTTTTGCATAATTAATGTCTTCATTTTTTGCTAATTTTTTCAACTGGTGTTCAAATAAATAAAATAAATATCTGTCTGTCTGTCTGTCTGTCTCTCTATCTCTCTCTCTCTGTCTGTCTGTCTGCCTGCCTGCGTGTGTGTGTGTGTGTGTGTGTGTGTGTGTGTGTGTGTGTGTGTGTGTGTAAACAGTCACTACAAGGCTATATTATTATAAATAAATAAAAATTGTTTAAAAGAAAGTGGTATGCACATACATGCAAAATGTTGGAACAAAAAAGAGATACATTTTCTCCCTTAATACTTAAAAATAAACACAATGAAAGAAAATGTAAGCATTATATAGGCTACTATACTTCTCTGGGATGAGAGACAGAAATATTATCCTCTGACATTTATTCACATATAATCTGAGTTTTGTATGTGTAGTTTTATTTCCTGATGCAATAACAAAAACGGTTCATGCAAATGTAATGGAGGGGAATAGAAAATGTTTGTTATGGTTGAAAAATGACGAGTTCTTTATAGGCCTAAATGGTCATTTGTGAATAAAAAAATTATTTTCAAAAGCCCAAATGTAACCCTGAGACCTGCTAAATCATAGTGACAAACTTGCATAAATTATAATGTCAAACCTTCAACCCGCGGGGGAAAATCAACTCACAACAACAGTTTAACAACAACGTTTCTGAATGGTTAGTGGAGACATGTATGTAGTTGTTGTGGAGTTACATTGATTCATCTCATCATCATGTTTAACTTTTCCACAAGTGTCCACAGTTCCAGAACAGAACAGTTTCATGCTTTGCTGGAACTTTTACCATTGCGTTAGAACTGGTCACTGTTGTCTCTTGCGAAAACAAAATGGCGGCGCTGGGTTGTAAACGTGCAGATTGAGGGCCTGTAATATTATAATAAGGTCCTTTTTATGCGTCAGAAGGGGAGCGAATTTTTTTTTGACATGCTTGCAACTAAAGTAAGATACCAAGAGCTGATATGTGAAATAAATGGAGTGTAAACTGCTGGATGGATGTGAAAGTCTTGTAGATTCTGGAGTGATTCCTCATAGATGTGATGAGATCTGCTGCTGGTCTCGTCCATCTTCTGCTGTGTCCTCATGTCCTTCTCTAAATCCTCTCATTCGCACGCTTTGATCTTCCTCTTTCTTTCCTAAAGGCATCACATTCTCATCATCTTCACACTCTGAATATTTGCATGTCAAATCCATAACGATGATGATAAATGTCTCTGACCTGACGTGAGTCTCATGTAGATGTGAAAACCTCCTAACAGACCCAACAGAACCATCATCTGAAAACACCAGACCAGCACATGCACTAGAGATGATGGACTCTCTGAACACAACACAGACAATGAAAACAACACCGACACATCAATCAATCAATCAATCAACTTATTAATCAGCCTGTTAAAGGCTTAGTTCACCCAAAAATTTGGCGGAAGAGTGACCTCTGACCTAACACATGACGAGTGACCTCTGACCTGACACATGACGAGTGTCCCCTGACCTAACACATGACGAGTGACCTCTGATCTGACACATGACGAGTGTCCCCTGACCTAACACATGACGAGTGACCTCTGACCTGACACATGGCGAATGTCCCCTGACCTGACACATGACCTCTGACCTGACACATGACGAGTGACCTCTGAACCTCTGACCTGACACATGACGAGTGACCTCTGACCTGACACATGACGAGTGACCTCTGAACCTCTGACCTGACACATGACGTATTGACCTCTGACCTGACACATGACGAGTGTCTCCTGACCTGACACATGACGAGTGACCTCTGAACCTCTGACCTGACACATGACGTATTGACCTCTGACCTGACACATGACGAGTGACCTCTGAACCTCTGACCTGACACATGACGTATTGACCTCTGACCTGACACATGACGAGTGTCTCCTGACCTGACACATGACGAGTGACCTCTGAACCTCTGACCTGACACATGACGAGTGACCTCTGACCTGACACATGACGAGTGTCCCCTGACCTGACACATGACGAGTGACCTCTTACCTGACACATGACGAGTGACCTCTTACCTGACACATGACGAGTGACCTCTGACCTGACACATGACGAGTGACCTCTGACCTGACACATGACGTATTGACCTCTGACCTGACACATGACGAGTGTCTCCTGACCTGACACATGACGAGTGACCTCTGAACCTCTGACCTGACACATGACGAGTGACCTCTGACCTGACACATGACGAGTGTCCCCTGACCTGACACATGACGAGTGACCTCTTACCTGACACATGACGAGTGACCTCTGACCTGACACATGACGAGTGACCTCTGACCTGACACATGACGTATTGACGTATGCAGAAGCGCAGAGGAAGGAGTAAAACAAAACACCAGTCACAAATTAAAAGTCTGAAAGGACAATTTTTAAGGAGAAATGTGGTAGGAGCTTGAGTTTGTTGTTTGAACTGCGAGAGGCGTCGGCTCTCACCTAAGCTTACGTAACTCCTACATCGTCATGAGTCGGGTCAGAGGTCACTCTTCATGCGTTGGGTCAGAGGTCACTCGTCCTGCGTCGGGTCAGAGGTCACTCATCAGGTCAGAGGTCACTCATCATGCATTGGGTCAGAGGTCACTCGTCCTGCGTCGGGTCAGAGGTCACTCGTCAGGTCAGAGGTCACTCATCATGTGTTGGGTCAGAGGTCACTCGTCCTGCGTCGGGCCAGAGGTCACTGGTCAGGTCAGAGGTCACTCATCATGCGTTGGGTCAGTGGTCACTCGTCCTGCGTCGGGTCAGAGGTCACTCGTCAGGTCAGAGGTCACTCATCATGCGTTGGGTCAGTGGTCACTCGTCATGCGTTGGATCAGAGGTCACTCTTAAGGTCAGAGGCCACTCGTCATGCGTTGGGTCAGTGGTCACTCGTCATGCGTTGGGTCAGAGGTCACTCGTCAGGTCAGAGGTCACTCATCATGCGTTGGGTCAGAGGTCACTCGTCATGCTTCGGGTCAGAGGTCACTCGTCCAGTCAGAGGTCACTCATCATGCGTTGGGTCAGAGGTCACTCTTAAGGTCAGAGGTCACTCTTAAGGTCAGAGGTCACTCGTCATGTGTTGGGTCAGTGGTCACTCGTCATGCGTCAGGTCAGCGGTCACTCGTCATGCGTTGGGTCGGAGGTCACTTGTCCAGTCAGAGGTCACTCACCATGCGTTGGATCAGAGGTCACTCGTCATGCGTCGAGTCAGAGGTCACTCTTAAGGTCAGAGGTCCCTCGTCATGCGTCGGGTCAGCGGTCACTCGTCATGCGTCAGGTCAGAGGTCACTCGTCATGCGTTGGGTCAGAGGTCACTCATCATGTGTTGGGTCAGAGGTCACTCTTCAGGTCAGAGGTCACTCGTCATGCGTCAGTTCAGAGGTCACTCATCATGTGTTGGGTCAGAGGTCACTCGTCGAGTCAGAGGTCACTCTTAAGGTCATAGGTCACTCGTCATGCGTCGGGTCAGCGGTCACTCGTCATGCGTCAGGTCAGAGGTCACTCGTCATGCGTTGGGTCAGCGGTCACTCATCATGTGTTGGGTCAGAGGTCACTCTTCAGGTCAGAGGTCACTCGTCATGCGTCAGTTCAGAGGTCACTCATCATGTGTTGGGTCAGAGGTCACTCGTCGAATCAGAGGTCACTCTTCAGGTCAGAGGTCACTCGTCATGCGTCGGGTCAGCGGTCACTCGTCATGCGTCAGGTCAGAGGTCACTCGTCATGCGTTGGGTCAGCAGTCACTCATCATGTGTTGGGTCAGAGGTCACTCTTCAGGTCAGAGGTCACTCGTCATGCGTCAGTTCAGAGGTCACTCATGTGTTGGGTCAGAGGTCACTCGTCATGCGTCGAGTCAGAGGTCACTCTTAAGGTCAGGGGTCACTCGTCATGCGTCGGGTCAGCGGTCACTCGTCATGGGTCAGTTCAGAGGTCACTCGTCATGCGTTGGGTCAGCAGTCACTCATCATGTGTTGGGTCAGAGGTCACTCTTCAGGTCAGAGGTCACTCGTCATGCGTTGGGTCAGCGGTCACTCATCATGTGTTGGGTCAGAGGTCACTCTTCAGGTCAGAAGTCACTCGTCCTGCATCAGTTCAGTGGTCACTCTTTCGCCGGAACTAGACTCGCGTACGGCCGTTACCGGAAGCCAGTTTATAAAGTTTTAAATATGGATATTTTTAAATAATCTTAAAATCATTTTAAATTCAAAAACACATTGCTTCGCTTCAGAAGCCCTGTATTAACCCCTGGAGTCGTATGGACTTTTTAGAGCTTCAAAAACTCAAGTACCATTCATTCCCATTATAAAGCTGGGAAGACCCAGAAATTTTTTTAATATAACAACTGATATCTGAAGCAGAGTTATCGCTAACTAAAACTATTAAAAAAAATTCTGTTATGAAAATGAGAAGTGTTCCATTGGCACTAAACTGAAATAGGTTTAAGCTGAAGCACAAAAATGATTAATTATTATTATTATAAGGAAACACAAAATTGTAAAACTGTAAACTATAAAACTATAATAAAACTCAAATTAAAACTAAAACAACACTGATTTGTAGATTACAACAGAATGCCAGACTCCTACTATTACTGGAGTGTGTGTTTACTGTGCGTTACAGAAATAAAAACCTTCACAGAGATTCAACTGATTGATTGATTTGCATGAGAGTGAGATCTTTGAGAACATGAGATTGTAATGAGTCTGATGAGAGAGTTACTGTACCTTCAACAATCACTTGAAGATATGCAAATGTTACTGTGCCGTCTGAGTCCAAGACTTGTAAACTGTAAATCCCTGAATCTGCTCTGATCACAGAGTTTATTATCAGAATCCCATTAATGACTGACACTTCATCATGTCTGTTATTAAAGAGATTACATTCATCCTTATTTATCCTGTCATTCCTTATTTTACAAACGGGATTATCTGGTGTGTTGTAGTTTCTCTTTTGTATCTTCAGGTCATATTTACTAGCCTTCGGCATCATCATTAGACTGAGTTTGTCTCCGAGAGCAGCGTAACAGGGACCTTCCTGATTAAACCAGCAGAACCGCTCCACACCTGAAGAACAAAACACACACACACACACTATCATAAATTAAAATGTTACACAAACAGTCATAGAATTTTAAAGGATCCTTGATATCAATATTGTAACTTTGAGGAGTACACTAAGATACTCTAAGAACATTGGCAAAAGAGAGAATAACAGAGTAGAGGGCCGGAGTGGGGCCACTTTTCAGCCCAGGAGTTTCAGGCCCAAGACCGGCCCACTTTTTCCATGGAAGAAATTGGATAAATGAAGCAACTGTTCAGCTCTTACTATTGTGTAGTTTTTATTAGGAACAACAAGTCCATGCATTTGCTTCCTAAAAGATGATAGAAAAGGTTCAATGGGGCATCCTTGCCGTATGCCTCTGGTTACTGCAAAAGGTCTAGTCAGGCAACCATTAATTCTCAGTAGGGCTGTGCGATAAAACGATAACGATAATTATCGCGATATCATTTTTCTCGATAAAACGATATCAGAAGTTCGATAAATGTTCGATAATGTTTATGCGCCAAAAGCGGAACGAAACTCATTTGAACCGCGCGCGCCTCACGGACTGTTTATCCGCTCGGCTCAAAGTCGTAGTGATAGAATAGAAAAAAAACATAAATTTAACATAGTAGTATTAGCTTGAGTTAGGAGGATGCAGATTTACTGTTGACTCACTGTCAAATATGCGTTTCGAGATAAAACATGTAATATTAATATTGCAATAATTCTCAGCATACTAGATGTTTCATTATATAACAATTTAAAACAGGAGACAAATTGTGGACCAAAGCCAAAGGCTTTCAAAGTCTTTAGTAAGTATAAATGGTCTACTAATCCTAACCCTAACCCTAACCCATGGTCTGAATGACATGTACTTCAGATATCTACCTTCCGCACCGCAGGCCATCCTGTGTGTTGCGTGTGAGGGTTCGAAGTATCAGAACGGAGTCCTACCCTTCGAGTGCTCCATAGCCAGATGTGTCTTCAGGTCAACTGGGAGAGAGTAATCTCACCCACGGGCTGAGTATCTCTTTTTCAGTTTGGAGAAGGACTCGGTCCAACACGTCTCTTCAAGAAGGGAGTGTGCTCAGCTGGTGCTATATAGAAGTGAGAAAGGGTCCCACTGAATGAACTTTCAGAGGCTCCTGGGGCATATGGCAGACGCAGCCGCCTGGCTTCCTCCATATGAAGACCGCTTCAGCACTAGCTTCAGGATCGAGTCCCGAGGTGAGCGTGGCAGAGCGGCACGCCCTGTGTGACAACAGATCACCCCGGCCTGCTGCCAAACCCTCAGCCCGTGATCAGACGTTTCGTTTCTCTGGGCCAAACCGCTCCTAGAACGAGGTCTACTAACACCGACTGAGGGGCCATGTACAAACGGCATGCTTTAACGGAGGCCAGGGCGACCTCAGACTGTATGGGCATTCGTGCCTCGAGTTGTTGCAGTTCACCTCGCTCAGTGAGCTGGTCCGCTGGTCCGGTCGCAACCGTTGCGCTAAGCTTCTTTCGCATTTCGCAAATCGCCCGTCACCTCCTCTTTGGAGTCAGAAGCTTCTGAGGTCGCTTCATTCCACTATTTCTTCCGGCCTGCTCAAGTCATGCCGCCGACGAGCCTCTCGGCAGCTCTCCGGATTCGTTCCTCTACCATTTGTGTTATTTCTGACATCCCTTGGACCCGTGTTGTAGTCGAGTCACCAACTGTCGAGTCTGAGTCGAGTCTCGAGTCCCAGCGTTCGAGTCCGAGTCACCAAAGAAGAGTCCGAGTCGAGTCCAAGTCGAGTCACCATTACCTGAGTTCAAGTCCGAGTCGAGTCTCGAGTCCCAGTGTTCGAGTCCGAGTCACCAAAGAAGAGTCCGAGTCGAGTCCAAGTCGAGTCACCATTACCTGAGTTCAAGTCCGAGTCGAGTCTCGAGTCCCGTGTTCGAGTCCGAGTCGAAATTATATACACATAAGCCAAATCAAGCAACATTTTTCAGGCACTCTTTCTTGCAGCTAGAAATGTGTATGATATCACTAGAATTGCCTTTGACCTTAGTTCAATTCATTGTCAACTAGCTGTGGCACGATTATATTTATTTAATTGTTTAAATACATTTTTGGATGAACAGTCAACTGGAATGGATAACGAAAACAAAAAAAGACTTATTGAACAGAGGAGGAGAAATGCATTCTTCTTGACGAATATGGTAAAAGAAAAACAATTTAGAAATTTTGAAAAGCAAACTAAATCCCAATTTTAACTGCGGCAAAAAACAGAAAATGCAGTGCTATAAGCAGTTGTAACTCCGCAGGAAAAGAGTGGATCTTGTTAAATAATGAACTTATCTAGTGTTAAATGAGTGTGACGCTATCTCTCTCACGAGAATGCGGCGTAAAGTGAGTGACGTCAGTGAGTGAAACAACGTCATTCATTTGATGAATGCTCAAGTCCGATTTTATATATTCTCGAGTCTGAGTCGAGTCACGAGTCCAGAGAATGAAGTCTCGAGTCGGACTCGAGTCCAGAGAATAAGGACTCGAGTACTCCATCACTGCCTTGGACAGACACTGGCTCTCAGCTGACCCCGGGGCCCCGCAGAAATGCATTCCCCAGTGAGCCTTATAAAAAAGCGGCTATGCGATTCATTGTCGCTGTGCACCTGCTCAAGTTCATTGATTTTCGTCACACTCACGTGTTGAGCAGAGATGCTCCTGAAGCTCAGTGATCTTTACATGTAGTGTTGAGCAGTGCTTCTGTCTTGTGCACGCATGTCGCTTGCAGCTACGGTGTTAAGTCAGGAGTGGAGCAGGTCTTGATAGTTGCCCCTTATTGGCCCATCCAGATCTAGTTCCCTCGACAGCCTTCCTGACTTCCCCTGAATACATGAAGCTCTGTCCTCTAGTCCAAAGCAATATTCAAAAGGAATAAACCCAGAAAACAAGGAAAAGTTTGAAACTCACTCAAGGCCACCACACACTCAGAGAGAGAGAGAGAGAGAGAGAGAGAGAGAGAGAGGGGGGGGGGGGGGGGGGGAGAGAGAGTGAGAGAGCAGCAGAAAACTGAATGCTGTTTTAATTGAAAGCAACTTGCACTAAAATGTCTTAAAATATGTCAGTGCCAGATGCACACCAGTAATGAGTTTTTTTTTTTCTAAGGCACGTTTGTAAAAGTTACTTAAAAGCCTTATTTGAACTAAGGCCTAATCTGTGAAACCAGGCTTTAAACACTTTAAACGGACAACTCTATAACTAGATCCTGCAGTTTTTGGGAAATTTCTTAATGTAATATTACAGTGTTTTAATGTCAGAGCTTCGTCATCAGACGAGTTTGATCTGAAAGTGGACTCACTTGCAGCAGTTTTCAGCAGCAGGATCAGTCCAAAGATGAGCATCATTTCTACAGTCCAGAAGAGCCAATAATCCAGCAGAAGAGAGATGTTGATCAGTCACACGGTCGCTAGAAGAGCCGCTCGTCTGTGCTCGCCGTATAAAGACTACTGCACACTTTCTCAGAGAAAAGGAGAAGTTCAAGCACAAGGTACAAAAATAACTAATATGTGTCTTTTCTGTCCTGCTGTGGGCTTTCCATTGGCTAATGCTTCTGCATTCTTACATTTACACATAGACCATATATGTTAATAAGCTGTTTTCCTCACCCGTGTGTTGCTTTTATAACTGAACTGAGCATCACTGAGCATCGACCGCAAGTAAAATATCTTTGATGATGATACTAAAGAAAACATCTGTCACGATTTGCACATCATTGAACAACCTTTACCCAAGTTTGAATCAACGCGTCCGGGAACAAAATCATAACGGATGATGTTCCGTTATTTTAATTAACAACGTCAAATTTATCACTAGAAGTTTGTCTAGAATATCGAAAGCATTTTACTCAATGGAGACACAATTGAGGAACATGTCAAAGTTTGTAAGTTCTCCAACATTTGCAACATTTCCTTTCAACTGACGGTGACAAAGTGAAGGAAAAGACAGAACTGGAGTACAGAAAAAACAGATGTATTTTAATTGCATTGTTTGACAAAAAAACTAAACGATGTATAAAGAACAGATGATTATTTATTTCGCACATTATTTGTTCACATCACTCAGGGTTTGTCCGGCTATATTTCTGCTCTGGATGGATCAGACACTCAATAACCGGAGCATTGCATAGTCCGCTCGTAACTGGGCCGTTGGGTTTTCACACTCGCAGTCTGTGGGTTTTGTGGTCGTTTCACACTAGCGTGTGTGAACCTCAGAATACACACAATCCTCGTGCGTCTGACGCGGCCGCTGAACGCTGGAGCTGGTGAACGTCACTTCTCCATAATGAACCTCTTCTTCCTTCATCTTCTTCTTCCTCTTGTTCTTGTTCTGAGAATTGACGGGGGCATATTCTACATCTGCAGACACAGAGAGAGATTATACACAAGATATATGTTGCATTGATGTTGATGGTAAGCAAAGTACTAGAGACAGAGTCACCTGGATATTTACCATGAAACATATACAGATCTGTAACAACTGCGGATCAAGGAAGGGGAGTTTAATGAAATAAACAAAAAGTAATGAACATAAAGCTGGAACAAAATAACACTGGGAAACAAGGACTACAAAGATCAGCGAACAAAGTGAAACACAAGGACAAACAAGCTTGTTAACAAGACACCTGAAAGACTAATCAACAGGGAAAACTACAAAACTACAAGCATGGCCACAGGAACAGGACACAAGAGGAACATAAACTTCAACATAAAAGTCTCTACAAAACAAGCTCAACACTGGGATCGTGACAATAACTTATTTTAAAACTATTAAATCATTTAACATATTTTTATCCCTATGACAAATAAGTTACTGTATTTGTCTTGATTTGCATATTTATCTATACTGTACTTCAGTTATTCATACTATTCATTTTGTTTGCATTTATTCATACTCTTATTTATTTATATTGTATTTAAGTTGTTTATACTATTTTTTTAATTGCACATTTATTTATACTGTATTTTATTTTTTACCATTTATTTATTCACATATTTATTAATATTCTTCATTTTATTTGCATATTTATTTATACTCTTTAATTTATTCATTCATATATACTGTATTTTACTTACTTTTAATACTTAATTTATTTGCATATTTATACTCTATTACTTTATACTGTATTTAATTTATTCGTATATTTCTTTATACTCTTTATTTTATTTGCATGTTTATCCTCACACAGAATCATCTTGACTTTGCTCTTCGCACCGGATCTCATTTCCGTGACTCAACGTCAGGACTGTGTGACAAATGGTGTTGCAACATTCACAGAAAAAAAGAAAGAAGCTTTCGGCTTCCTTGCTAGACTTCTGTTGGTCGATTTCACCAAAGCCACGGATGCTTTTTTATCACTTTTCTTTCACTCTAGAGTTTTTGTTTTTATTAAAAGCATGCAGTTCGGCTCTGTAACTCATACATAATATAACAAATCAGACTGTGACTTACAGGCGTAGAGTCTGACCATTATCATACTGATGATGATGCGTAAAAAGCCCATAAACCTGTCAAATCCTTTAATTATTAGTATTTTTTCTGTAAAAGATTTATATAAAATGTGACCGTTCCTGATATTTCCGTATTGTTTAGCCTACCACAACGAGGGCTAGATTTACATGTTCACATTGCTACTGTAAACCGTTCTGCGTTTTGTTCAGTTCCTAAAACTGCGTGTTATTTATTCGTCAAAGCTCATTTTTTTCGCATATTTGTGTGAATATTTTTTCTGATGCTTGGCGAATCTGTATTTCAGTCGCTCATTAAAGCCTCCCGATGTGAATCTTACCTGGTCTCTTCTGTTCTTCCTCTCTCTTCTGAGCGTCGTGTTCATTCACATGATCTGAAACATCCGAGAAAATACTGACATTAAGCATCGTAAAAAACTAAACACCCTTATTAAACTATGAGGAAATGTCAGGAATTGTTATCAATCATTAAAGCTAACCAATAAATAGCCCCCAAACTGTTTCTGCTTTCACCTGTTTTCTATTAAAATAACTTGTAGGATGTTATATTAGATGTTTTTCATGCATAAATATAAATATCTGTCATTATTTACTCTATGAAAAATTTTGGAGCAACATAAGAGTGAATACATTTACTGTACATTTATTAATTTATCGGATTGTTTAATTTAAACAAATGTACAGATGAGGATATAAAATAAGTGATGAAGCCGATAATACAGCAGCGCCAGATTGATGAACTCAACCGGACTGACTTCTTGAGGGTTTGAGCTGATTCTTCTTCTTGTAAAAGTAATAAGCCACGATGACCAGAAGTATAAGAACTACAGCGAGACATCCCAGAATGATGGCAATGATTGCAGGATCTTTCCCTATGGAAGGAAAACACAGGACGAGGTTATTAAGAGTTAAACACAAAAACGGCTGCAAAATATTAATTCATAACAACACTGTAAAAAAAAGTTGCTGCCTCACATTTTTAAGTATAATGAACTTGAAGGATTAAGTTATTTCAACTTAAATTACACTTTTAAAAAATGAGTTGAATCTCGTATCTCTATAAAAGTTGAAATTGCTTGAGATAAAGCAATTTAAAAACATATGTTGCCATAACTTATTGATCATATATTTTTTTACAGTGAACAGCGACTGAATTAAACAACTGTTTTAACAGAAATTAAAATCTGCTGTTAACACATATTGATCAAGCCGTTTTCTGTTGACACGCGTCCTCTAAACTGGTTACGGCTCTGATTATAGTATCAGATTATAAATATTCGAGAGTTTCTGTGTGAAGATATGTAGATGTTTCTGTCTTTCTATCATTCATCTGTTCTTTATGTGTTATTAGCATTGATTTGCATGAGAGTGAGATCTTTGAGAACATGAGATTGTAATGAGTCTGATGAGAGAGTTACTGTACCTTCAACAATCACTTGAAGATCTGCTTTAAATGTTTCTATGCCGTCTGAGTCAAAGACTTGTAAACTGTAAATCCCTGAATCTGCTCTGATCACAGAGTTTATTATCAGAATCCCATTAATGACTGACACTTCATCATGTCTGTTATTAAAGAGATCACATTCATCCTTTTTTATCCTGTCATTCTTTATTTTACAAACTGGATCATCTGGTGTGTTGTAGTTTCTCTTTCGTATCTTCAGGTCATATTTACTAGCGTCCACCAACTTCAGTCTGAGTTTGTCTCTGAGAGCAGCGGAACAGGGAACAGACTGAGCAAAACTGCAGTTCAACTCCACACCTGAAGAACAAAACACACAATTTTTCAATGTTGGAAATTTTAATTATGCAAAAATCATGCTGTAAGGCAATAATCTATGGAAGCTTGTTTCCGCCACAGAATGAAAAATAAAAAAGGTAATTGCGACTTTTTATCTCACAATTGTGAGATATAAAGTCAAAATTGATTGATATAAGGTCGCAATTGCAGGTTATAAAGTCAGAATTGCAGGTTATAAAGTCAGAATTGATTGATATAAAGTCAGAATTGCAGGTTATAAAGTCAGAATTGGAGGTTATAAAGTCAGAATTGCAGGTTATAAAGTCAGAATTGATTGATATAAAGTCACAATTGCAGGTTATAAAGTCAGAATTGATTGATATAAAGTCAGAATTGCAGATTATAAAGTCAGAATTGCAGGTTATAAAGTCAGAATTGCAGGTTATAAAGTCAGAATTGGTTGATATAAAGTCAGAATTGCAGGTTATAAAGTCAGAATTGGTTGATATAAAGTCGCAATTGCAGGTTATAAAGTCAGAATTGATTGATATAAAGTCACAATTGCAGGTTATAAAGTCAGAATTGGTTGATATAAAGTCGCAACTGCAGGTTATAAAGTCAGAATTGATTGATATAAAGTCGCAACTGCAGGTTATAAAGTCAGAATTGATTGATATAAAGTCGCAACTGCAGGTTATAAAGTCAGAATTGATTGATATAAAGTCGCAATTGCAGGTTATAAAGTCAGAATTGATTGATATAAAGTCACAATTGCAGGTTATAAAGTCAGAATTGATTGATATAAAGTCAGAATCGCAGGTTTTAAAGTCAGAATTGATTGATATAACGTCGCAATTGCAGGTTATAAAGTCAGAATTGATTGATATAACGTCACAATTGCAGGTTATAAAGTCAGAATCGCAGGTTATAAAGTCAGAATTGCAGGTTATAAAGTCAGAATTGATTGATATAAAGTCGCAATTGCAGGTTATAAAGTCAGAATTGGTTGATATAAAGTCGCAATTGCAGGTTATAAAGTCAGAATTGGTTGATATAAAGTCGCAATTGCAGGTTATAAAGTCAGAATTGATTGATATAAAGTCGCAATTGCAGGTTATAAAGTCAGAATTGGTTGATATAAAGTCGCAATTGCAGGTTATAAAGTCAGAATTGGTTGATATAAAGTCGCAATTGCAGGTTATAAAGTCAGAATTGATTGATATAAAGTCGCAATTGCAGGTTATAAAGTCAGAATTGATTGATATAAAGTCGCAATTGCAGGTTATAAAGTCAGAATTGATTGATATAAAGTCGCAATTGCAGGTTATAAAGTCAGAATTGATTGATATAAAGTCGCAATTGCAGGTTATAAAGTCAGAATTGATTGATATAAAGTCGCAATTGCAGGTTATAAAGTCAGAATTGGTTGATATAAAGTCGCAATTGCAGGTTATAAAGTCAGAATTGATTGATATAAAGTCGCAATTGCAGGTTATAAAGTCAGAATTGATTGATATAAAGTCACAATTGCAGGTTATAAAGTCAGAATTGATTGATATAAAGTCAGAATCGCAGGTTTTAAAGTCAGAATTGATTGATATAACGTCGCAATTGCAGGTTATAAAGTCAGAATTGATTGATATAAAGTCACAATTGCAGGTTATAAAGTCAGAATTGATTGATATAAAGTCACAATTGCAGGTTATAAAGTCAGAATTGATTGATATAAAGTCACAATTGCAGGTTATAAAGTCAGAATTGTGTGTTATAAAGTCAGAATTGATTGATATAAAGTCAGAATTGATTGATATAAAGTCAGAATTGCGTGTTATAAAGTCAGAATTGTGAGATATAAACTATTCTGAGGGGGAAAAGTTAGTAAAGATGTCAGAATTTCGAGATATAAACTCGCAATTATGTGTTATAAAGTCAGAATTGCGAGATGTAAACTCGCAATTGTGAGAAAAAAAGTCAGAATTGTGAGATAAAAAGTCTCAATTCTGTCTTTTTTTCTCGCAATTGCGACTTTATTTCTCATAATTGCGACTTTATGTCTCGCAATTGAGACTTTACTTCTCACAATTCTGACTTCATATCTCGCAATTGTGAGATAAAAAGTCGCAATCATTATTATTATTTTTTTTGTTCAGTGGCGGAAACAAGCTTCTATAATAATCACTAGTGACTCTTTCAGCATAAATTAAAATCAGAAAAACAGTGATTCAACTTTTTGCACAAAATGAAACTTCTACAGTATAAATGTGAATAAACAGACACTGGATCTGATCTCAGTGAAACATCTGAACTCGGATAATCAATATCAGACATCAGCGGAAGATCAACCCTTTAGTCTGATTTACACTTTTACTCACATATTAATATTCAAATAAAAAAAAGAAATGAGACAAAAAAATGTGCATACTTGTACACAATTCTGTGGCGTTTTGTAGTGAAAGTACACAAAAAGATTTTGCACTTAATTAACCCGAATAAAAAAAATAAAATCTTTATATAACCATCAATGCCAATAAACAATGGCACTTATACTGTACACTTTATTCTTCGCATGTATAAATGTTATGTTAAGAAACATCCAAATAAGAACTGATCACTGAAAGGTTTTTTGGAAAACCAAACATTTTTCTTCAATGGAATCGCTGCAAAAATCCCCTTTTGAAATCGTTATTTTTAAGACAGCGTGTCATTTGAGACACACCTACTATTACCGGTCACGGAAAACTAAAATTGCTTTTGAAACCCGTAATGTTACGACACAAAGGTTTATTTGTCAGCTCTGGGTGTTTCTTCAGCCTTTTTAGATTAAATTTTCACACTCTCACTATTTAATTAGTCCATTAAAGCATTCACCATACATGCATCACAGGAGGAATCTATAATTTTAGTATTTTTTCTGAACTCTATGAATATTTCCACCACATTTCTTACTTGGTTTCGATCATAATAGATTTTAAAGGTAACAATTAACATGTACTGTACCACTTCCACAAATAATTAACCACACCACAAACATTAAACCAAGACTTACTACCAAATCAGTCCTATTTCTCTTTTTCTGCTTTCCACTTCTACTCTAATGTACAGCACAGGCTATGAACATGGTTGCGACAAATTGCTTAATATGTTCCTCATATTTGGATAAAAGAATCTGCTAAATGAATATGCAAATGTAAATATCATGCATTTTCATTGTTATATAGAGCAAGAGTGAATACATCAAGTTTAAAGTCCCGCTGTAGTCAATCATTTTATCCCTTAAAACTCATCTTTGATCACCAAAATGACATATT
Organism: Tiaroga cobitis; assembly: GCA_030578255.1. Classification (NCBI taxonomy): domain Eukaryota; kingdom Metazoa; phylum Chordata; class Actinopteri; order Cypriniformes; family Leuciscidae; genus Tiaroga; species Tiaroga cobitis. The sequence goes on from CM060604.1 coordinate 1,937,511, forward strand.
TAAACGTTTTTTCCTTGAAAACAATTTCTTCATGCCTTAAAACATCTTGCCTATGAATATGCAAACGAGCCCCTTCATAAGGCTATAAAAGTGCTGGATTTTCACCACATGGGGACTTTAAACAATAAAACACATTTTTTAAAATAGATGAAATATTAAGTGCGAGGTAACTGATTCCAAAGCTGCTGCAATGTGACCTTCATATAAGTTGGAAAATTAAGTCCTAAAAGTGTTTGATACGCTATCAGTTTGAGCTGAAAGTCGACTCACATGCAGCAGTTTCCAGCAAAAGCATCAGTCCAAAGATGAGCATCATGTCTGGAGTCAGTAATCCAGCAGAACAGAGAAGGTGTCGATCCTGACTTCAGTCCGTCTGTGTTCTGGCTCTCACTGAAACGGAAATTATCTGACTTTTACAAAGAAAGGAAGAAGAGGAAGTTTCCTCATCTGAGGGAAAGACAGGCAGACGCTGAGGGTCAGCAGTTTCCAGTAATACATTCTTCAACAATGGAGACTAAAAACAAACAAACAAACAAACAAACAAGCAACTATACCTTTATCATCTCAAATGTACAAATGCACTTTATGTTCAGAGATTATTCTTAGTTTGAATCAAATAAACGTTCATCTGTTCTAGTTATAGCTAGAGAAAAGCAACACTATTTCTGATACAGTATAAAAGCAGAAGCGCAGAGCAGCAGAACTTCACCAACCACAAAATAACTCGTCTATAAACACAAGCATGTCACCAGCGTTCAGCTTAAAACCACTTCATCGAGTAAAATAGACTGAAGGAACAAACCAGAACATATATTAATCAGATGTGTTGGCACTGCATTTTTACAGCAACCTAGCCTAACACATACATTAGAACAACTATTAATAGACGTTTTACAACTACATTAAATTATGTATGCTATAAAATATTATCTTCCTGTCAACATCAACGTTCATGGTGATTTTTTTAGGCCCTGTGGTTTTGAAACTGGAAGTGGGCAATGTGTGAGAATGGTGGTGCGTTCATGCTCACACAAATTCACGTGCAAGTTTGTTATTGGCATGATTTGTATATACTTACACATTTCTCACGTGATGCAGCACAAGTGTGTGGACTAGTGTTTATTGCACTATATTGTTAAAAGGCAGCATTTCAGATACAGGCATTTACAGTAAAAAAACGTATTTAAAAATAATAATTAGAGTTGTATTGCAGCTTTTAGTGGGCAGGAATTATTGACACAGTGATAAAGAAACATGGATGAATGAGTAATAAAGAGTGGGATGTGCTTGAAGTTAAAAAAAGAGTTATTAAAAGTGCAATTTTCTGGAAAAGAGAACTCACATTCAGTATTTGCACACTGACAAACAGCTGTCTGTGTGAGGCTAAACGGTCAAATACACAAATAAATATGTAAAAATCTGATGTTTCATGCCTAAACACAGCCTACGATGCATCGGTGAAGAAATCAACTAGTCACGATTCACGAATGTTTCCCGAAACCATATTGTGCAAATTGGTCGTTCAACCACGTTGGTTAATGTCACGCACGTGGTGGAGAAATAACTACTTTTAACGAATCTGTTGAGATCGAATTAATAATAGATGTTTTGCTATAAATGACAGATGGCATCTGAGGAATATTTCTCATTTTTATCAGTTATTTTATTCTATTTCCAGATTCAATCATAGCCTACATAGGCTCGTTCTTACGTGGTTTATTACGTCCGCACATGCGCACTCTTCAAAAACTGTGCTTTACATCTCTTGACAAACTAAAATATGTAAACTACATGTGTATGTATTCTAAATAAAAGACACAGATTGTACTGAATGCCGGCTTGCTCATTTTGCTTAAGACAAGGTTTATTAATGTCATGCAAACAAGAACCTCAGAAACTTACCACAGGCGGAGAGCTGTCGCTCAAACACACAACTCTGCGGTGCTGTTTGCAGATGTTTGTTAGAACTATGTTTTCGTGAAACACCGACTCGTTGAACTGCTGATAACGACGGAACTATTTGGCTAACGATGCTTTTGGGAAAAACACCCCAGTATAATGGATCCGTGCATAAACTCTTAAAGTGACAGTAGCCTAATAAACCTGCTGCCGTCTGTGTCACTAATGTTAATCAAACGACAAGAGACAAAGAGAAAATTATTGGAGGCCGTATGAGACGAAACCCATTGAAACACTTGCACGTTCAAATTAGACTTGCATAGACATGTGTAACACCTGGGATACACATAAAAACTCTTGCGATACACACTGAAACACTTGCGATACACACTGAAACTCTTGCGATACACACTGAAACACGTGCGATACACACTGAAACTCTTGCGATACACACTGAAACACGTGCGATACACACTGAAACTCTTGCGATACACACTGAAACTCTTGCGATACACACTGAAACACGTGCGATACACACTGAAACTCTTGCGATACACACTGAAACACTTGCGATACACACTGAAACACTTGTGATACACACTGAAACACTTGCGATACACACTGAAACACTTGCGATACACACTGAAACACTTGCGATACACACTGAAACACTTGCGATACACACTGAAACTCTTGCGATACACACTGAAACTCTTGCGATACAAACTGAAACTCTTGCGATACACACTGAAACACTTGCGATACACACTGAAACTCTTGCGATACACACTGAAACTCTTGCGATACACATTGAAACACGTGCGATACACACTGAAACACTTGCGATACACACTGAAACACTTGCGATACACACTGAAACTCTTGCGATACACACTGAAACACGTGCGATACACACTGAAACACTTGCGATACACACTGAAACTCTTGCGATACACACTGAAACACGTGCGATACACACTGAAACTCTTGCGATACACACTGAAACTCTTGCGATACACACTGAAACACGTGCGATACACACTGAAACTCTTGCGATACACACTGAAACACTTGCGATACACACTGAAACTCTTGCGATACACACTGAAACTCTTGCGATACACACTGAAACTCTTGCGATACACACTGAAACACGTGCGATACACACTGAAACACGTGCGATACACACTGATTCTCTTGCGATACACACTGAAACACGTGCGATACACACTGAAACTCTTGCGATACACACTGAAACACTTGCGATACACACTGAAACACTTGCGATACACACTGAAACACTTGCGATACACACTGAAACACTTGCGATACACACTGAAACACTTGCGATACACACTGAAACACTTGCGAAACACACTGAAACTCTTGCGATACACACTGAAACTCTTGCGATACACACTGAAACACTTGCGATATACACTGAAACTCTTGCGATACACACTGAAACACGTGCGATACACACTGAAACTCTTGCGATACACACTGAAACACGTGCGATACACACTGAAACTCTTGCGATACACACTGAAACTCTTGCGATACACACTGAAACTCTTGCGATACACACTGAAACACGTGCGATACACACTGAAACTCTTGCGATACACACTGAAACACTTGCGATACACACTGAAACTCTTGCGATACACACTGAAACACTTGCGATACACACTGAAACACTTGTGATACACACTGAAACACTTGCGATACACACTGAAACACTTGCGATACACACTGAAACACGTGCGATACACACTGAAACTCTTGCGATACACACTGAAACTCTTGCGATACACACTGAAACTCTTGCGATACACACTGAAACACGTGCGATACACACTGAAACACTTGCGATACACACTGAAACTCTTGCGATACACACTGAAACACTTGTGATACACACTGAAACTCTTGCGATACACACTGAAACACGTGCGATACACACTGAAACTCTTGCGATACACACAAACTCTTGCGATACACACTGAAACACGTGCGATACACACTGAAACACTTGCGATACACATTGAAACTCTTGCGATACACATTGAAACTCTTGCGATACACATTGAAACTTGCATTCAATGCAAAACAAAAATGAAAAATATAGGCTAAGTAGCATATGAAATAAACATACATTATACATGGCATTAATTAGTCCACAAACAATATTTATTTTAAAGCCTAAGCGAATTTATTTATTTAAAGCAAAACTAAACCCAGCATTGGGCATTTATAGGCTAAGTGTTGTATTTGTTTATATTATTATTAATATGTGCTTTTTAATATTTTTATTTATTAACTTATTTAGCCTTAATCACCGCTTATAGGTGGGGGAATGGGTCTGAATTTCGTTTATTGGAAATATGAACTGAATTTAGAAATGCTTGAAATAAAAAACTTTGCGTTTAATACAGTAAAAAAAATAATATTTTTTTTTAATGAAGATGGCGTTTGGAGTGGTAAAATATTTCCCTGTTCCCTGAATCGGCTTAGTTTTAGGAAAACACATAACGTGTAATTCATGCGGTGCGTTCATATTCTGGGCTCATCTGCTTTTATGTACTTTATTAATAAGGTGTGTGCAGAATTTGATCTGGTAATTTTTAATAATGTCTCATTAAGTCACGTTAATGGTTTTTCACATTAAGCATTAGAATGTCCTGCTATACTATTTGCTTCAGCGTTTTGAACGTAGAAGTATGATAAAAGCATGATAAGCTATAAATATTTTATATAAAATGTGCATCGCAAGAGTTTCAGTGTGCATCGCAAGAGTTTCAGTGTGTATCGCAAGAGTTTCAGTGTGTATCGCAAGTGTTTCAGTGTGTATCGCAAGAGTTTCAGTGTGTATCGCAAGTGTTTCAGTGTGTATCGCAAGAGTTTCAGTGTGTATCGCAAGTGTTTCAGTGTGTATCGCAAGAGTTTCAATGTGTGTCGCACGTGTTTCAATGTGTATCGCAAGAGTTTCAGTGTGTATCGCAAGAGTTTCAGTGTGTATCGCAAGAGTTTCAGTGTGTATCGCAAGTGTTTCAATGTGTATCGCAAGTGTTTCAGTGTGTATCGCACGTGTTTCAGTGTGTATCGCAAGTGTTTCAATGTGTATCGCACGTGTTTCAATGTGTATCCCAAGAGTTTTAGTGTGTATCGCAAGAGTTTCAGTATGTATCACAAGTGTTTCAGTGTGTATCGCAAGTGTTTCAATGTGTATCGCACGTGTTTCAGTGTGTATCGCAAGAGTTTCAATGTGTATCACAAGTGTTTCAGTGTGTATCGCAAGAGTTTCAGTGTGTATCACAAGTGTTTCAGTGTGTATCGCAAGTGTTTCAATGTGTATCGCACGTGTTTCAGTGTGTATCGCAAGAGTTTCAATGTGTATCGCAAGAGTTTCAGTATGTATCGCAAGAGTTTCAGTGTGTATCACAAGTGTTTCAGTGTGTATCGCAAGTGTTTCAATGTGTATCGCACGTGTTTCAGTGTGTATCGCAAGAGTTTCAGTGTGTATCGCAAGAGTTTCAGTGTGTATCGCAAGAGTTTCAGTGTGTATCGCAAGAGTTTCAGTGTGTATCGCAAGAGTTTCAGTGTGTATCGCAAGAGTTTCAGTGTGTATCGCAAGTGTTTCAGTGTGTATCGCAAGTGTTTCAGTGTGTATCGCAAGAGTTTCAGTGTGTATCGCAAGTGTTTCAGTGTGTATCGCAAGAGTTTCAGTGTGTATCGCAAGTGTTTCAGTGTGTATCGCAAGTGTTTCAGTGTGTATCGCAAGAGTTTCAGTGTGTATCGCAAGTGTTTCAGTGTGTATCGCAAGTGTTTCAGTGTGTATCGCAAGAGTTTCAATGTGTATCGCAAGAGTTTCAGTGTGTATCGCAAGAGTTTCAGTGTGTATCACAAGTGTTTCAGTGTGTATCGCAAGTGTTTCAGTGTGTATCGCAAGTGTTTCAATGTGTATCGCACGTGTTTCAATGTGTATCCCAAGAGTTTTAGTGTGTATCGCAAGAGTTTCAGTGTGTATCGCAAGTGTTTCAGTGTGTATCGCAAGTGTTTCAGTGTGTATCGCAAGAGTTTCAGTGTGTATCGCAAGTGTTTCAGTGTGTATCGCAAGTGTTTCAGTGTGTATCGCAAGAGTTTCAGTGTGTATCGCAAGAGTTTCAGTGTGTATCGCAAGAGTTTCAGCGTGTATCGCAAGAGTTTCAGTGTGTATCGCAAGAGTTTCAGTGTGTATCGCAAGAGTTTCAGTGTGTATCGCAAGAGTTTCAGTGTGTATCGCAAGTGTTTCAGTGTGTATCGCAAGTGTTTCAGTGTGTATCGCAAGAGTTTCAGTGTGTATCGCAAGAGTTTCAGTGTGTATCGCACGTGTTTCAGTGTGTATCGCAAGAGTTTCAGTGTGTATCGCAAGAGTTTCAGTGTGTATCGCAAGAGTTTCAGTGTGTATCGCAAGAGTTTCAGTGTGTATCGCAAGAGTTTCAGTGTGTATCGCAAGTGTTTCAGTGTGTATCGCAAGTGTTTCACATGTCTGTGCAAGTTTAATTTGAACGTGCAAGTGTTTCAATGGGTTTCGTCTCATACGGCCTCCCATAGAAAATCACTCACTCTCGACTGAATAACCTTTGTAGCTTAAATATATATCAGTGTGTATTTAATTCGTATACAGTGAGGACTATGAAGTGTTTTTCATCTGATTACTTTATTCAATTTCTGTACTAGGCTACTTCTGTTAGGTAGACCTGAAAAACGTAGCACTCTTTATTTAATTTGTTCTATTGTATTTATTTGTCCTATTGCTTGTCATTTGTTCTTATTTTATTAGTGACTGTTTACTTAAATAATTGCTTGAAATTTTTTTTTACTTACATTATAAGTTTTTGCTGTGCTGTTGAAACGAGAATAGTGTAATCTCACTATACACCATTTAAAAAAAAACGTTCATGTGTTTATGCCCATCTCTCCCTACAGCACAGTCAAATACACAAACAAATGACTCGCGTGAGTCGGTTCTTTGATTATCAGTTTCAATCAGTTTGACGAATCCTTCACTGAATGAACGCATCGAAAATCAAATTCTATTTAGGAATCGAATTCTAGCATCCTATTCCTTCTTTTAGTCTTTTTTAGTTTTAAAGTTTATTTAGGGAAACAGAACTGACCATACTATGGTCTCACAAATTCTATATACCTCAAATTAAATTCAAATGCAAAAAATAATGTCGAATTTATAGTACACCTACAGTAATAGGCCTTCAATATACAAATTCATGGACGTAATCTCTTATTTTATTTTTTTGCTCGATTAAATTCCACCATTTAAGTTACTCTACTTTACTCTACTGAAATTTGAATGTTGAATTCACCGCTCCTGTTTCTGAGCCGTTTCACGTTTTCAGTGTGAATTCGCTTTCCAGTGCTGTTCACACTGAGACCGGATCAAAAATAGGTTTCCAGTAATTTGAATGGTTTCATGAGTTTGACACTCGCTTTTTTATTATGTGTGTGTGTCGGAGAGAGAAATAACAGAAAGAAAGAAAAATCAGAAATAGACTGATGTCATGGGCTGCGTCGATTATCTTTTTATCCAATATATCTTTTTTTATATTTACTAGTTTACATACATTTTATTCAGACCAGACCTTAGTTCACCTCTGCTCATGCTTTCTGTCACTTCTCTAAAAGTTAAGAAGTGTCACTCACACACACAAACTCTGTTATCGGTTTTAATATCAAGTGTCGCACGAGTGTGTGTTTTACAGAGAGTATTAGCATAAAGCCATGTTGAAAAGGCTAATTTGGCTTTATTGGTTCTGCTTCTAAAGTGTTAAAAACACCAAGAGGACTGAGCTAATTCTTAGAAAAGATAGTTTTTGACATGATTAACAAACACAGGCTATATATAAATATTGGCAAAGCTCATATACATTGCTTAACTTGCTCATAGTCCTCTCCTGGCAATATTATTTCACTCAGAGAAACTTTTTTATTGTTGCTCTATTAAAAGCTGATTACAAATGTATCTAAATATTCACTGTTTTATTATTTTTTATAATTCATTTTAAAAATATTTGTTATCCATCACTTGTCGGTCTGACTGAATCTCACTAAATACATCAAAAAGTATGTTCTTGCAATAGAACATTTGCAATTAGTTTGTAACTGATGCAGGGAGGAGATCCAGTCAGATTATTAAATCCAATTTCATCCATAATCAGGATTAAACGTTTAATAAAGAAACATAAAATGAACCAGCAGGGGTTCAATCTTCCGTTGGCTGACAGGACTGGCATGTCACGTGACTGGTTTTGTGTTCCTCCCTACTAGCTCATTGATTAGGCCTATGCATCTGTTGATATGATTATGTTCTTTTGCATGATTGGCGTTTTAGAGAATTTTATCCCAATTAATGAAGTCAAATGGCCGTGATCAGACTGGCTGAACTGCGAGTATAACGCGTTGCCTGACACTCTCGCTGCGAAGAAATCATTTTTTTCTTATTATGAATATAATCTCATGCATCTATTCTTTTGTACCCACTACCCAGCTGAAGATTGAACCCCCACTCAAATGAACAGTTAAAAATCACTAATATTTCTAAGTAAAATATTATTAAAAAACACTCTGAGTATAATATTCTTGCCTAAAGATAATTAAAGTTGGTTGAGAGATCTCTCTTTAAAAAGACTGGCAAGGCAAGACTGACCTGTACAGAAATTGGCAAGTGTATTACCCACAATAAAGTGTGCCATTATACAATTGCTTATCTGAACAGAGCTAAGTTCCTCTTTTCATAGTATATTGCATTGAAGCAGACACACAAGACAAATATATAGGCTAGTTTTCATGTTTTCACAGTCTGAGGTGTTTAGCTAAGATAACATTGGTTTAGGCCTATATTCTGAGCCATTCGAGCATTCGTTGTCTATCAGAAACTGACAGACTTTTGCCCTCATCTAAACAGCAAGCACAAAAGATCATCCTAAGTCAATCGGCTACATTTGAGGCATGACGAGTAATAAAAGAAAAGCATTAAACATACATTTCACATGATATAGCTAAATGATTAATGATAAAACATAAGCAAATGAAATGATAAAACATAAGTAACATTTTTTTTTCTTCTGATTCTTCATCAGTAATGTAAAAGTCGTTTGATCTGTGATCAGCGCGTGGCGATTGTAACATCAATAAAATAAAATGAAACTAAAACCTAAAAAATAAATCCTCTCCTGTGGCCTCATAGAAGTAATAATCATTGTATTACACTTCATAATCTCATTGGAAGGAGTAGGCTAGTAGCAGTACGGGTAGAACTTTAGATGCTTTTTACCTATAGAGGTGTTTTAAAAGTCCAGGTTCAGAGAGTAAAAGTCCTCCTCAGTATTTTGTCCCAATCACCTGGATTTGCTAATTAGCACAGTTTTTCAGCTAGGAGATAGAACCAATTAGTGAAATCAGCTGGCTGAATCAGTTCATGGGTGGAATAAACATGGCAGGACTTTTAATTTCTAACCCCTGGACTTTACACCTCTGCTCTTTTATGGGTACTGTGAATTCAGACATACTTCTTTTGTCTCATACTGTTTTTGTCTACTAAATATTAAGCGATTTCGGATGCAGCCTGTGTGTTGGTTTCAATGAGTTGGGAAAAGAGACTTTTATTTTGAAAGGAGCGGACCCGGTTCAACCCGGAAGTTAAACACTCGGCAGTCGTCCCGGTGTTTTCTTGTCTGTGCTTTAGTCTTTGAACATCTGAGGGGTTTTATCTTTGTTTAACAATTTTTTTCCCCCGTTAACGGGTCAAATGTCCGCGCAGGGCGATTGTGAGTTCCTTGTGAAGCGCGCTCGCGAGCTCGTGCCACAGGACCCGTATGCAGCGAAAGCCTGGCTGATCACCGCGCGCACCCTCTACCCCACAGACTTCAACATACAGGTGATGATGAACACACACACACACACACACACACACACACACACACACACACACGATCATATACAATAACAACCCCACTGCACACATAATTCAGTGCTCTAGCTCAGGGGTTTTCAATCTTCTAGATGTCACGGACCATCCTCATCCTATAGTGTCATGTGTGTTTGAACTATGAAAACCTACTCTTTTCTCACAGTGTCTGAAACGGTTCGATTAAAGGTACAATATGTAATTTTTTCGCCGCCAGAGGTCGCATTTTCAAAACAATAACAAAGACGAAGCTTGATGACGATGTGAAGGAGAGTGGAACTATGGGAGATTTCGTTTTCACCATCCAGAGATGAATAGAATTCACGAATCATATAAATTATATATCAGCTAATACATTAGTTTTTGTATTAGCTGTACGTTTTCTCACACTATGTTATGTCATCGTAATGAATTAGCTGCAAGAACGTGAAATGTTATGCTATAATAGCCTGTTACTAATATGTGACTATTTGTCAAATAATTTGGTGGGTTAATGCTGCGCAGTTTTACATGTTTAAAACAATCGTATTAAAAGCATTTGCAAGTAATGGCTAAATATTTTTGTGCAACACATACAATTTCACTGCCATAGACTTGGTCACCAGACTTGATAAAAAGCGTTACTAAAGTGCAATATAACTGTGTGTGTACTGTGTACAATAAATAATATATATTTGCTTACCTGTCTATTAAAACACACGTGAGAGCGGAGTCTCTGTCGACAGACCAAGTGTGTCGCGAAGCTTTCCATCTCGAAAACGCCACGCCGATATTGATCCTTGTTTTATTTCTACGTTTTGCCCAAAGCCTGCTTGCTTAAGTAAGTCTATGTTTACGTTTTTGGGGATTTTCGTTACTCGCCAATCTACGTGTGAACCATGATGACTGAACAACACAACAGCGGTGTGAGAGATATTGTATCATAGACATAGATAACTCATTAGCGGCTTGCGTATATGGGCCCATTGTAACGTCCGCTAATGAGGCATCTATGTGTTATGTATATGGTTTCTGCAAGCGGAAACCGAGGATAGCGCGGATATTACGTCATTGATGGGCGACAATGACGATTATTAAAAACTGGAATTTCTCTGGATTTACAAATCCTTGGGAACTTTTGGGATAATGCAAGTACACAACTGCATGAAATATATCACACTGTGAAAGTGTCTTGTAAATAGGGCTGGGCGATAAAACGATAACGATAATTATCGCGATATAATTTTCCTCGATAAAACGATATCAAGAGGTCGATAATGTGTATGCGTCAAAAGCGGAACGAAACTCATTTGAACCGCGCGCCACACGGACCATTTATCCGCTCGGCTCAAAGTCCAAACGGGAGCTCACTAGAGCACATGCGCGTTTACTCTGATCGGTCTCGCTCACGACTCGATCCAGTGAGAAGCGCTTGAATTCAGCGAAGAACACAAATGTCAAGTTCAAACCAGTTTAAAGGTAGATGAAACAGCGCTGACAAACAGGAGAAACACTGTGCGGAACGATACAGTCAGAATCTGAATTGATACTGAATTCATTTAGCCTACCATGGATTTACTGTAACGTTAGCCTAGTAATATGAAATGTGAGATATACATATTGAATTGTATTATATTATTAATGTAGACAATGTATTAAATGACTAATGGAATTTAATTACAGTATTTAATAATGTATTTAACTGTTAGGCTACTGTTTTTCATACAAATACCATAGAAACCATAAAGTTACCTTTTGCCATGATAGTGAGGTGCTATAGGCTATATGCCTGGTTTTATCTGTGGTTATCATGATCTAAATGCATGATACTGGATGACCAATGGTTAATTTGAATAAAACTCAAACAGTCAGAATATTACATTTTACCAAAATAAAAATGTGGTCGTTACATTTCGTTTTTTAAACAGATGTTACTGTTTTTGTTAATGAACATAAATTTAACATAGTAGTATTAGCTTGAGTTAGGATGCAGATTTACTGTCAACTCGCTGTCAAATAAGCGTTTCGAGACAAAACATGTAATTTGAATATTGCAAACTGTGCTGAAGAAATATTTTTCTATTCAGATGTTTATTTTGTTAAGGAAAAATGACAAATGTTTGCATGTTCTACCTCAGATTTGTGAAATGTTCACCTGTTTGGCAAGTGTTTGTCTTGATATGGTCTGACAATAAAGAGTAGTTTAAAACCACAATTAACGCTCTGGTTTCTACAACTTTCACTTATAGGAGCAAAAATCTGCCTTTAAACTTAAAAGAAATAAAGATTTGATATTTATCGTGATAATTATCGATATCGACTGATATAAAAAAATTTATCGTGATAATTTTTTTTGGCCATATCGCCCAGCCCTACTTGTAAATATATTTTATTACAAAAAACTTACATATTGTACCTTTAAGGATTCAGTTTCTCTAAACCCCGCCTTTCCGAGAGATGCTCTGCTCTGATTGGTCAGATGTCGCAGTCTGTTGTGATTGGCCAACCGCTATATTATAAATAAATGTAAAATATTATTTGGAAAATATTTTTGATGTATTTTAGTTTAGTTTAATCTTCCAGGTTACTGTATTAAATTGGTGTTCATGCAGACAAGCATCGATTCCCAGGGAATACATGAAATGGTTAAATGTATGTCTTGAATGCCTTGTAAGTTCATATGCATATGAATGTGTGTGCAGTGTGTTTGCAGGCAGTTTTGTGTCTGATGTGTGTGTTCTGTTCATGTGTGTGCAGTATGAGATGTACAGCATCGAGCGCAACGCCGAGAGGACGGCCTCCGCCGGCAGGCTCCTGTACGACATGTGAGTCCACAACACACACTATCACTTTAGATGAGTTCATGATTGCAAGCTTCTGTCGTTTAAAGTTGTTTTTCTGCTGCACAGATTCGTGAATTTCCCCGAGCAGCCGGTGGTCTGGCGTGAGATCGCAGTGATCACTGCGGCGTTACGAAACGACAGCCAAGACAAACACGCACAGTTTCTCAAAGGTGTGTGACCCACAACAAAGTGGGTTATTTATAGTTTTATTTTTAGTTAAAGTGTCCTATTATGTGTTTTAAAGGCTGTTTCGGAGTGTCTCACAACAGGTTCACATGCATCTAAGATCAGAAACACTTTATTTCCTCATAATCTCCACTGCAGCGTCAGCTCTTTCCTCTCAGTGTCTGAAACGCTTCCATCAAGGATTCAGTCTCTCTAAGCCCCGCCTCTCTGAGAGCTGCTCTGCTGTGATTGGTCAGAAAGCAAACGCTCATTATCATATCTGAATCTCAGCTCTTGATCACAGTGATGCGAACAGTAACAAAAGTGTCTTTTATTGTTTCTTTTAGGACACAATAGCTTTATTTGTGATGTACTTTGATCTTAGAAAGTTTGCAGACCTTTTACATTCACAATTACATGAAACATGAAACATGAAATGTCATTTTTGAAAAGGCATAATAAGGGAATTTTAATAATAACAATAGTGTGCTTAATAACATGTAGTTATAACTAGTTAATAACTATTGTTCTGTTGGTGAATAACATGCATGTGATCATTGTAGTTTCTTTAGTAATTGTGTGTGTGTGTCTGTGTGTGTCTCTCTCTGTGTGTGTGTGTGTGTGTGTCTCTGTGTGTCTGTGTGTGTGTCTCTATCTGTGTGTGTGTGTCTGTCTGTGTCTCTCTCTCTCTCTCTCTCTCTCTCTCTCTCTGTGTGTGTGTGTGTGTGTGTCTGTCTGTGTCTCTCTCTCTCTGTGTGTGTGTGTGTCTGTCTGTGTCTGTCTCTCTCTCTGTGTGTGTGTGTGTGTGTCTGTCTCTCTCTCTCTCTCTCTGTGTGTGTGTGTGTGTGCAGGTGTTTTTGAGACTCTTCCAGGTCCAGTTCAGTGTAAGATGCTCTTGAAGGCCACAGAACAGTGTTTCAATACGCTGGAGAAAGCGGAGATGCTTCTGCTGTTACTCAAGAGATTCCCGGAGTCTGTCGTTCAGCATGGAGTGAGTGGATTCATCAAACACACACACACACACCAATCTTTCTTTCTTCCATTAATATACTTCATTTATTTGACAGGAACAGCGCTCATTAAAGAACACAGTCAATACTGTATATGAGCCAGAGTTATATTAGGCTAATATTCACATGGTCGTTTCTTAAAAAGGCCTGAACTTAAATAAAACTCTAATTTAAGTCCTTTTTATGTAAAGCACTGAATTACCATTGTATAAAACGTGCAATATAAATAAGCTAGCTTAGAAGGCTCTCACAGATATGTTTAAAACATATTAAACACACAAACTAATAATTCTTTTGTGGGTCGATGCATAAACGTTGTAATACAAACCTAATACAAACCCTGCATAACCTCTGACCTAAAGCTGTCGCGATAACCGCAATATTGTAATACTGCGATACTGACAAGCCAACCGCAGCGATATTCGCGTTTTCTTTTTTCATTCTTGTTTTGCACTTCGTGAAGGTGTATTGAGTATTAAATAAGTTAAAAATGATAATAAGACTGTGTTTAGCATGATGATTTGCACTTAACAAGCCTATAAACGGACAGTGAATAAGATCGACTGAGCGCGTGCGATGACCTCCGTCTGTCTTTGATGTCAAGTCATGTGTTCGTGAAAAGGTTGCCGTGTCCAAGGAAAGCGAAATCTTTTGTCGTATCATCCTTTTAATGTTTAAGGGCATTTACCATGAAGGGCGCCAGCGCTTAAATCTCTCTGAGGTGATCAATCATCAGCGTCTGCGTTGCCCATACGACGCATTGCTGGTCAGCTGAGCCTTGTGAAAGCATTAACACCTTGTTTCATTACAGCAATCTTAGAATGAATCAGCATTTTCACTGAATGAACCATAGATATCCATAATAAAGGCTAGATGTCTTGTCCGCGCTGCTGGCCAATGGAGGTCGACGTCCGCACCTGGCGGCCATCTTGCCACAGGCGGCTCGCTCACTCGTAACATTGTGTTTTAATGGTGCATGTACTTTTTAAATGACCATAACTTGCTCAATTTTCTACCGATTTTCAAACGGTTTGGTTTGTTATAAACGTCAGAGATGTAGTTATGACACTGCACACTTATGAATAATAAGTGTATCAATAAATAATCACCCAGAATTATAGCCACGTTAATAACGTTTGTGAGAAACCAAACCGTTTGTAAATCCGTGAGCTGATCACTCATCTTACATCAGGCACCACAGAGCCCGCCAGAAAGCTTGCCTGTGACAAGATGGCCGCCGGTGATGACGATAGAGACTCCGCCGTAAGACATCTAGCCTTTATTATGGATATCTATGGAATGAACTGTTTAAATGGTAAATGGTAAATGGGCTGCATTTATATAGCGCTTTACAGACCCAATGGCCACCAAAGCGCTTTACAATTTGCCTCACATTCACCCATTCACTCACTCATTCACACACCGACGGCGGTGTCAGCCGTGCAAGGCGCCATCCAGCTCGTCAGGAGCAGCTGGGGTTAGGGGTCACACACACACACACCTTTTATTGCGCGTCGCGTCGCATGTAGTTTGGACCATAGACTGTAAAAAAAATGGACAAAGCGTCTGTGACGTCACCCATAGACTTTCTGAATAACGGTTTTGAGGCGTTTTTTGGGGGGTATGGGCGGCGCCATCTTATGAAAATCTTGGGAAATCCAAACCCCGCCCACCTTCTGGCCAATCCATATATGGGTAAAAGGGTGGGCTTTGTGTGAGACTGAGCCGGCCGGTGGACACGCCTCTTCAGCCGAGCAGCCTCAGCTATCTGTACCGTTGCAAGATCGACTGGCAGACTAGGCCACTCTTTACAGTCTATGGCGACTACATTCACTGCAAAGCTGCTGAAGAACACTCCAATGTGGGACATATCAGTCTATTCTTATGTTACATTTATTCATTTGGCAGATGCATTTACAGTGTTTCAAATGTCAGTTATAACCATAGGTAAAGTACCTCGGACGCTATTATCTGAGGCGATTTAATGCTAACTGTTGCAGTGCCACTGCCCACAAACATTGATGCTAAATAGTGCTAATAGTGCTACGTGAAACAGTAGTGGAATGCCACTTACCGGAAAAAAAGGAGCGACGTACTCCTATTCCTACAGTGTCGGTTAGTGCAGTTTATAGCAGAGCAACCCATGTTATGTATGATATTTCAATACAAATGTTCAGAAAGGATACAGAGGTGGTGTGATGTGTTGTGTCAGATCATGGCCG
>CM060604.1:1956094-1986702 GCA_030578255.1 Tiaroga cobitis
CTTTAAAAAATGCAAACTACTCAAACTCAAATTTTGTGGTAATGTCATTTTTTTAGTGGCAACTCGCTTTTCACAATACACATCATTTCGAAGCAGCTTTACAGAAAAGTCCACATTACATTTTAGAGTGATCTGTTATCAGAGGGGACTGTCTAAGTTATGCATCTCAGAAGTGTACATATATACAAGTCACAGTCGGCGAAAAATGTATTAATTTCAACAATGAGATCGTTGAAGTAATGAATACTTGTTTGTTTAGGACATATAGAAAATATTAGCAGTGGTGCATGTTGATTCAAAGTTATTCGACATTATCTACTCAACAACTTGTATAAAGGAGAAAAAGTTGTATTTAACAACATATGGAATCATATATATATGTTCACATAGAAAAAAGTTATTTAAAATTGTAATAATGTTTTACTGTATTTGTGATTTATTTGGTGAGCAGAAGAGACTGCTTTCCAAAAGAATCTTAATTATTCCAGACTTTTGACCACCCGTGTATACATATATATATATATATATATATTAGTTGTGATTGTCTCTTTGCGCAGTAGAAGTGTGATGGTGAGATGTGTCGTTACAGGCCACAGTTCTCTGAGCTCGAGTCCCTGGGTCCTGCTGGAGGATCTGTCCAGTGTGTACACTGATGTGGAAGTGGAGCGAAAGCACGCGCACAAGAAGCGCAAGCTGGCCGACGGACGAGAGAAAACCATGGTGAGTCTCAGAGGGCAAAGTTTATTGGTCATTATTACACGGCTCTGTGGAATACTTGATTCTGATTGGTCAATCGAGCCATTCAGCGTTATGTCATTCCCAGATAATAACCTCTGAGAAGCCTCACTGAAGTCAGCAGCGCTACACACTCGCGGGGAACGGTTTCTTTTTGGGGAAGTTTTGCGTTTGGGAGGCAAATATCGAATCAATATTTTGTGTACAGTTAATTATTATGCCATCCAGTATCGTCGACTCGCTCTCTCTTGTTTCATACAAACGCTGATGCTGCCATTTTGTTTCTATTGTTCTGTACACGGTTGGATTATAAGATACAAACAGTTGCGATTTTAAAACAGTTTAATCTCAAATCAATATCTCTTATCCCATAATTATTTATGTGTTGAAATGCTGTGTAATAAGTGTTATATCTCTTAAATGTCCGTCTAGTTTGAACTCGTCGCTGAAACTGCTCTCTCCGCGCAAGCTTTGCGTTTAAAGAGCTAATCAAACATTTAGACTCAGATCAATATTTCATGTCCAATTATTCACTTGCGTGGCAAGCAGGCGTGTAATAGCGGGATAATGTACATCCAGCCGGTTGTTATCTCAGAATAAAGCCCTTCAGGTGTGTGTGTGTTTGTGTGTGTGTGTGTGATCCCAGAATAAACCCCTTCAGGTGTGTGTGTTTGTGTGTGTGTGATCTTAGAATAAAGCCTTTCAGGTGTGTGTGTGTGTGTGTGTGATCCCAGAATAAACCCCTTCAGGTGTGTGTGTGTGTGATCCCAGAATAAACCCC
Source organism: Tiaroga cobitis (assembly GCA_030578255.1). Lineage (NCBI taxonomy): Eukaryota > Metazoa > Chordata > Actinopteri > Cypriniformes > Leuciscidae > Tiaroga > Tiaroga cobitis. The sequence continues at coordinate 1,957,611 of CM060604.1, forward strand.
TTCAGGTGTGTGTGTGTGATCCCAGAATAAACCCCTTCATAGGTGTGTATGTGTGTGTGATTTAAGAATAAAGCCCTTCAGGTGTGTGTGTGTGTTTGTGTGTGTGTGATCCCAGAATAAACCCCTTCAGGTGTGTGTGTGTGTGTGTTTGTGTGTGATCCCAGAATAAACCCCTTCAGAGGTGTGTATGTGTGTGTGATTTAAGAATAAAGCCCTTCAGGTGTGTGTGTGTGTGTGTGTGTGTTTGTATGTGTGTGTGATCTCAGAATAAAGCCCTTCAGGTGTGTGTTTGTGTGTGTGTCTGTGATCTCAGAATAAAGCCCTTCAGGTGTGTGTGTGTGATCCCAGAATAAACCCCTTCAGAGGTGTGTGTGTGTGTGTGTGTGTGTGTGATTTAAGAATAAAGCCCTTCAGGTGTGTGTGTGTGTGTGTGTTTGTGTGTCTGTGTGATCCCAGAATAAACCCCTTCAGAGGTGTGTGTGTGTGTGTGTGTGATTTAAGAATAAAGCCCTTCAGGTGTGTGTGTGTGTTATCTCAGAATAAATCCCTTCAGGTGTGTGTATGTGTGTGTGTGTGTGTGTGTGTGTGTGTGTGTGTGTGATCTCAGAATAAACCCCTTCAGCTGTGTGCGTGTGTGTGTGTGTGTGTGTGATCTCAGAATAAACCCCTTCAGCTGTGTGCGTGTGTGTGTGTGTGTGATCTCAGAATAAACCCCTTCAGCTGTGTGTGTGTGTGTGTGATCTCAGAATAAACCCCTTCAGCTGTGTGCGTGTGTGTGTGTGATCTCATAATAAACCCCTTCAGGTGTGTGTGTGTGATCTCAGAATAAACCCCTTCAGCTGTGTGCGTGTGTGTGTGTGTGTGTGATCTCAGAATAAACCCCTTCAGCTGTGTGCGTGTGTGTGTGTGTGTGATCTCAGAATAAACCCCTTCAGCTGTGTGTGTGTGTGTGTGATCTCAGAATAAACCCCTTCAGCTGTGTGCGTGTGTGTGTGTGATCTCATAATAAACCCCTTCAGGTGTGTGTGTGTGATCTCAGAATAAAACCCCTCAGACTGATGATGACCTGATCCTGATCACCCGGTCGGGTTTATTCTGAGACAACAACCGGCTGGATGTACATTATCCCTTGATTATTGTTATGGTCAGTTCTGTGTGAATGTATGTGGTGTACATCAGTGCTGACTGTGTGTGTGTGTGTGTGTGTGTGTGTGTGTGTGTGTGTGTGTGTGTGTGTGTGTGTGTGTGTGTGTGTGTAGAGCTCTGATGATGAGGACGTGTTGGCCAAAGGCAGAGGGCGGCACATCGTGGTGAATAACACAGAGATGTCGAGTTGGGCCGAGACCTTGGAGCACTTCCGTACAGCCAGAGAGAGCTGGGATCTTCTGCATTCACACCAGAGCCTGGAGACAGGTATCTCTATCTGTACAAACATTCAAAGCTCATTCTTAAAGGGATGGTTCACCCAAAAATTTTAATTACCCCATGATTTACTCACCCTCAAGCTATCCTAGGTGTATATGAGAAAATTTGAAGCCCATAAAAGTGCATCTCACTCACTCACTCACTCACTCACTCACTCACTCACTCACTCACTCACTCACTCACTCACTCACACTCACTCACTCTGACACTCACTCACTCACTCACTCACTCACTCACTCACTCACTCACTCACTCACTCTGACACTCACTCACTCACTCACTCACTCACTCACACACTCACTCACTCACTCACTCTGACACTCACTCACTCACTCACTCACTCACTCACTCACTCACTCACACACTCACTCACTCACTCACTCACTCTGACACTCACTCACTCACTCACTCACTCACTCACTCACTCACTCACTCACTCACACACTCACTCACTCACTCTGACACTCACTCACTCACTCACTCACTCACTCACTCTGACACTCACTCACTCACACACTCACTCACTCACTCACTCTGACACTCACTCACTCTGACACTCACTCACTCACTCACTCTGACACTCACTCACTCCATCACTCACTCACTCACATACATATACACATGCTATATGCTTTTAGTTGACCGTGTATCCAGCTGATGAAACACACACACTCAGATCTGACCGATGTGCAGGTTTGGTCACGCGTGTCATTAGCAGGGTTTTTAGCCACTTTTCAGATGAACAGCGCAGCCGCTCCTGCTGTACACTGGATGCGCTAACAAACACACACCGCGTCAGTGACATCATCATCACCATGTCTCGCGCGCCTCTTGACACATCAAACATTCAAATGTGCAGGTTTTTTTAAATGAATTCGACAATTTCGAAATTTTAATTTGGCAGCCCTAGTCCTGACTGGTACATTTTTTTAAACAGCTGCTAATAAATCCCACGAGTCATCATTTGTTTTAAAGCGTAAATGAGGAATTGTTGTGTCATTGGTTTATTCCAGAGTTCGCCAAGATCTGCTCAGCGTGGAAAACTGAGATGTGGTTGTGGTTTCGGATTTTTCTCACAGATATGATCATTTATCAGGTATGATTTGGGTTTGATGATTTGTTGTTTGATTGATTGATAATATAGATCATATATTCATGTTATCTCTTTATATACCTGTTTCTAGACAAACTAATGTTAGTTCAAAGCAAATCAGTTAATTCGGTCAAACTGATTCTCAAATCAATCTAAATGAGTGTGAATATTATTTTATTCCAGATTTAGTGTAGTTAAAGCTGCAGTCTGCAGTTTTTCCTCTTTGTCGCCATCTCTGTTCGAAATCTGCAATTGCAGTCATTCGCGGAATTATCAACTTTACGTGAGTTGTACTTCGACACCCTCGACGCGGCACAGCGCGGATGAACACAGTGTTTGAGGAGAGTGTGTGTGTTTTAAGTCACCGCGCCGGTGTCGATACTGGCATTCACAATCACAGATTATTCTTTTTGGAAGTATGACCAACATAAGAATTTCACCGGGAAATGTCTGAACTAGTAAGAAACATCCACTTTTGTTCTGGTTCTGACATTGCAGTAAATCGCGCTGATTAAATCTAATAATCGCTTATAAGTTATCATATCACGCAAAACCGTGCAAATTATACTTTGTTCTCAAATTGTTAATGTTAACAACGTAAGCAAGCATTGCGTGACTACATGTAATGTCCTTCCGTTATTATCCTTGTTTTCGCATGGGTCCGGCTGCAGTCTCTTTTTTTCTGTAGCCACTCCGAAGTCCGAACGAAGTCTTCTGCATGTTACAGCGGGCAGGTCTGCTGTCGCTGGTGATCGTCGTTTGAACCTTTCTGGATCCGCCGTCACATTAATAAGTTTAATTATATCAAGTGCTGTGAGAAAAGGCTATAAATCTCCACCTCCAGCATCCTCACACGCAATATAGCTTACACTAGCCGAGACTCCTTCTTTATGTGTGCAGATGTGTGTGTACAGGTGTGTGTGTGTGTACAGATGTGTGTGTGTGTACAGATGTGTGTGTGTGTACAGATGTGTGTGTGTGTACAGATGTGTGTGTGTACAGGTGTGTGTGTACAGGTGTGTGTGTACAGATGTGACGTAATGACGCAAAGACATGCTCGAATCTCCCGGGGAAATCCACCAGTGCCACTGGAATTAAAAACATTATTACAAGTTTACCGCTTTGAATCGAGCTACGGCAAGCAGAGAGTTCTGAACACTGGCTGGTTATGTATTTTCACAAATATGTATTTTGGATAATTTTTAACCCCAAAAAAGCTACGGACTGCAGCATTAACAACAATGTTTGTAATAGTTTAGTTTTAGTTAACGATAATAACCCATAGGAATACACATTTTAAAGTAATTTCTGTGGCAAAATTTTTGTTAAAGTTGTTCTTGGTTGTATCGGTTTGTGTGTTTGTGTGTTTTCAGGGTCAGTACCGGAAGTCTCTGTCCAGTTTAGCTCTGATGTCATCACTGCAGAACCAGCAGAACCAGAACTCCTCAAACCTGGAGACGCACAGAGCGATTATACAGCAGGCCTCTTGTCACTACGCCCTGGGAGAGTACAGGGTAACACACACACACACACACACACACACTAACCTAACCCTCTAAATCTACCCATCACACACACTAACCTGACCCCTAAACCTACCCATCACACACACACACTAACCTGACCTCTAAACCTACCCATCTCTCACACACACGCACACACTAACCCGACCCCTAAACCTACCCATCTCACACACACCAACCCGACCCCTAAACCTACCCATCTCACACACACCAACCCGACCCCTAAACCTACCCATCTCACACACACCAACCCGACCCCTAAACCTACCCATCTCACACACACACACCACACACTAACCCGACCCCTAAACCTACCCATCTCACACACACACACCACACACTAACCCGACCCCTAAACCTACCCATCAGACACACACACACACACACACTCTAACCCTACCCTTAACCCTACCCATCACAAAAAACGTTATGCATTTTTAATAAAACACTGTTTAGTGTGTTTTAAAAGCCATTTGAAATACGAGGGCCCAGGAAATGTCCTCATAAATCACGTTCACACTGTAATACCAGTGTAATACCCATGTCATTATACAAATTTCTGTCCTCATAAACACGCACACACTCACCGCCTGTACTCAGTGTGTGTCGTCTTCTTCGCGCTGTGATTGGTCAGATGGCGTGTGAGAAGCTTCTAGAGGTGGTCGCTGGTCTGACGCCCCAGAATCAGGACGCAGTGAAGAGCATCGAGGAGCAGCGCAAACCCCGGAGCAAAGCCAGGAAAGGTGTGTGTGTGTGTGTGTGTGTGTGTGAGTGTGTGTCTCTGCGGCGACAGACCGTCATACAGCAAATACTGTATATATAAAACTCAAGCCTGTTGCAGCGTAACGTCTGCGCACAGTTCGGCACTTACTCCAGCAGCACATGTATTTATTTTACAGGGGTCTTATAATGCCCTTTTCACAAGATGTAAAATAAGTGTGTGTGTGTGTGAAGTTGTTGCTCACAATACCCCACTGATATTTTTTTATAGCATGTTAAAATTGTCACTTTTTGAGGGTGAGCAAAAACGCGCCGTTTTTGTGTCTCTTTAAATGCAAATGAGCTGCTGCTCCCAGCACAGGGGGCGGAGCTTCAAGAGCTGTGTGTGTGTCTGCGTACGTGTGAGTGTGTGTGTGTGAGACGCACTGAAAATTTCGAAAACTTTTAGTCTTTTATGTTCAAACTTGTAGCGACAATGGGTTGTTTTGGGGGGAAATATTAACTCAAATGGGGGTAATATTCATAAAATAATGAATATGTATTATCGCATAAACCAATTAAAATGATCCCAAATAGGGAACAGGCTAAACCTCACAATTTACCAGCCTTTAAACAACAAATAACCTTCCTTTGGCCACAAGGAAACATATTTTCATGTAAGGCACTTTAGATATCTCAAAAGTTTAACAAGGTAGAGCTTTGTAGCTTAAATCGACATTTGCAGGGACTTCAAGATATGGAACAATGAGACAGATTCACTTCAAAGGATTATGGAATTTAATAAAACACAAACTAAAGATTACATAGACTACTCGAGTAAATATGCATAGCAAAACAAACAATTACACAAAATGATTGCAATGTGAAGTATTGGAGAGAGAAAGTTAGAGAGAGAGAGAGAGATCTTCTCAGGACAGAACAGTTCAAAACAGTTACTTCACAATGAGACCCCACAGGTTCGCTCTAGAGTCTAGACAACCTTAAACAGTATTTCTTTAGATGGTACTTGCTTTGATAATGGCTGTTTTGTGCGGCTGGTTTGAAAAGAAGCGTGGCTTGATGTCCGAGGTTTCTTCCGGGCGGAGGTAGATGTTGCGATCGCGGAATATGATTATTCTTAAATTCGTTTCATTCGTGAATACACTAAACGAAGGAAAACTATCAAACTGAGGTAGATCAACAGAAAGAAAAACTTAGATTAAAACGAAATTTAGAAAGTAAACGAAGAACTCCGGTTGGAGTTCTTATTGAAGAAGGCTCTCTCTGGCGTAGAAAACTGCACAGAACAGATGTGGCGCCCCAAGTTTTAAAGGAGCTAGAGGCACGCCTTTCTTACGTGCCTGATCCAATCGTTTGGGAGGAGGCGTGGCGGCAAGCTTTGTTCTGAGCAGGGTACAGAGGAGACAGAACTAAATCATAAAACACTTATCGACTAGTTATTAATAAAAGAATGCAAAATGTTGCACTTTGGGTTAAGGATCCAGTTGTGTTTGAGATCTTTATCTCAAAAGACCTAGCGGATCTCCAGCAGGAGCGGCTTAATGGGTAATGGGTCACAGGTCGGTGCAATAGTGCAGTTCTTTGTTTACTTATCAGAGAAAAACGCCGCGTGGGCACATCAGTATCGGTAATTCAATTAAGTCCAAGCACCATTTGCTTCGTGTCGCAGTTAATGAAGAGAGAGGGGCTGTGTCTTCAAATTAGCAATCCAGTAATTTAATCAAATGGCCGTCGTGATCAACTGGTTGGTGCTACAAACTGAAGTCAGACAAAGATGGAGAGACTCCAGAAGAAGTGACAACATCTTTCTTCTAGTCATTGATTAGCATATATTCTGTCATGACAATCTATAAATGCTCTCCCGGGGGCGGGGCTTATGCAAATTCTAGGGTTTGTGATGTCACTAACCTGTGAGGAAGCTCGTGTAGTCTCTATCAGCCGTTTGTTGTAGTCCTTAAAACACGATTTCTTTAAAAGCAAATCTCTCCCTTTGCTCTGAACTTTGAGCGTTGTAACTTTGCAGATGTTGTTTATTACACACTAACTACAGTTAGACAAGTGAAATCATCAACCAGCCCTCTGATAAAACCGATGTTGTTTCGATATATCATGCAGCTCTAGCAATGCTAAGTGTGCACAAAATCATGTGATCTAATTCATATTCATGAGGCAAGTTTTTACAGTAATATGAATACGATTAGACCTCTCTCTCTCTCTCTCTCTCTCTCTGTCTCTCTCTCTCGCTCTCTCTCTCTCTGTCTCTCCCTCTCTCCACAGGTAATGATCTGAGGCTCGTCCCCTGCACCAGTAAATCCATCCTTCCCTTCTGTCTGCAGCTGATGCTGGCGTGTTTCAAGGTACCAGATCTGCACATCTCGCCTCACAGCTCAACATTTGAATCAGATTCGGTTTACGCTTAACGCGTTTTGTCTCTCTTTAAGCTGAGGGCTTTCACAGACAACAGAGATGACCTCGCTCTTGGTCATGTGATCGTTCTCCTGCAACACGATTGGCCCCAGGGTGAGAATCTCTTCCTGAAGGCGGTGGATAAGATCTGTCAGCAGGGCAGTTTCCAATACGAGAACTTTTTCAACTATGTCACCAGTATCCTTCATGTTTAAACAATCGTTTTAAAGGGATAGTTCACCCAAAAATGCAAATTAGCCCATGAATTACTCACCCTGAAGTCATCCTAGGTGTGTATGACACTCTTCTTTTAGACGAATACAATCTGAGTTATATTATAAAATGTCCTGACTCTTCCAAGCTTTATAATTTATCTGTCCATCATAAAAGTGCATCTGTCCATCATAAAAGTGCATCTGTCCATCATAAAAGTGCAAGTCCATCATAAAAGTGCATCTGTCCATCATAAAAGTGCATCTGTCCATCATAAAAGTGCATCTGTCCATCATACAAGTGCATCTGTCCATCATTAAAGTGCATCTGTCCATCATAAAAGTGCATCTGTCCATCATAAAAGTGCATCTATCCATCATAAAAGTGCATCTGTCCATCATAAAAGTGCATCTATCCATCATAAAAGTGCATCTGTCCATCATAAAAGTGCATCTGTCCATCATAAAAGTCCATCATAAAAGTGCATCTGTCCATCATAAAAGTGCATCTGTCCATCATTAAAGTGCATCTGTCCATCATAAAAGTGCATCTGTCCATCATAAAAGTGCATCTGTCCATCATAAAAGTGCATCTATCCATCATAAAAGTGCATCTGTCCATCATAAAAGTGCATCTGTCCATCATAAAAGTGCATCTGTCCATCATAAAAGTGCATCTGTCCATCATTAAAGTGCATCTGTCCATCATAAAAGTGCATCTGTCCATCATAAAAGTGCATCTGTCCATCATAAAAGTGCATCTATCCATCATAAAAGTGCATCTGTCCATCATAAAAGTGCATCTGTCCATCATAAAAGTGCATCTGTCCATCATAAAAGTGCATCTGTCCATCATAAAAGTGCATCTGTCCATCATAAAAGTGCATCTGTCCATCATAAAAGTGCATCTATCCATCATAAAAGTGCATCTGTCCATCATAAAAGTGCATCTATCCATCATAAAAGTGCATCTGTCCATCATAAAAGTGCATCTGTCCATCATAAAAGTGCATCTATCCATCATATAAGTGCATCTATCCATCATAAAAGTGCATCTATCCATCATAAAAGTGCATCTATCCATCATAAAAGTGCATCTGTCCATCATAAAAGTGCATCTGTCCATCATAAAAGTGCATCTATCCATCATAAAAGTGCATCTGTCCATCATAAAAGTGCATCTGTCCATCATAAAAGTGCATCTATCCATCATATAAGTGCATCTATCCATCATAAAAGTGCATCTATCCATCATAAAAGTGCATCTATCCATCATAAAAGTGCATCTGTCCATCATAAAAGTGCATCTGTCCATCATAAAAGTGCATCTATCCATCATAAAAGTGCATCTATCCATCATAAAAGTGCATCTGTCCATCATAAAAGTAATAATTCCAGTCATAATTCAGAACGAATGTATTTTCATGAGAATGTTTGTCCTTGACCAGCTTTGCTAGATATTGACATGTTAGAAGAGTTCGCTTACCTCCGGACAACAGAAGGTGGGCGTGTCCAGCTGGAGCTGCTGCCCAATCAGGGGATGCTTATCAAGTAAGTCCCGCCCACATCACACACATCAGCCGTTAGAACTGGAAATGATGACGGTGATCATCTGAGGTCTCTCCCTCCTTTCTGCTTCCTCTCTCCTTTTGTTTTGGACATAATGAATCGGCTGCGGTTACGATGAACAACCATTAGCGAGTTTTCCTTACCCTGCTTTCTGATTGGCTCGTTATGTTCTCCAGACGCTTTTTGAAGGCATTTGTGATCAGTTTTATGGGCTGTGTCTGATATTGTGTCGCATCGCAAGCTCTGTAGTGAAGTTGAGGTCTATTTAGGGTTGGGGTTCGATCAAATAAAAGACTTACAAATATAAATCATACAGTATTGCTTTAATCATGTCCAATTTGAAATGAAGCAAAAGCGAATCCCTTGTGTGAATGATTCAATGACTCGCTCATAAACACTTCACTGCATAAATCAGCGTTTTTAAACTAATCATGTCGGATTTGAAATGAAGCCAGAACTGTACTGTTATGTGGAATAATGTAGCGATTTATCATTAGATTTATCATTTATTATTAAAATAGGCTGGAAGAAAAGTGTCCCTCGGTTATTTTAAGCTAATTATTTTTGTAATTTTGTTGGGTGTTTTTGTTGTCTCATTTTTATACGTTGTCTATATTTTTATGAATTAATTTTTAATAATACAATTTTATTTGTTTTTATTTTAGTTTTAGCTAAAAAAAAAGTAATGTTTTTTTACATTTTTATTATTATTATTTTCAATACAGTAAATCGTTAGAAACAAAATATTAGGCGATAATGTCTCACTTTCCGTATAATGGCTTTTCACCACATAAATAATGACATGATCAATAATGAAATATTGATTTAAGGAGGAACCGTTTTAAAACCGTATACGATTTCATTACTGATCATGTCATTATTTATGTATTAAGTGAAAAGTTGCCAGATCGTCGTTCAGGCAACATGACGAACACTTCAACACTGTTACCGTAGGCCTACAATAATACTGATGTCCGCCGGTTTGATTTTACTGTAAATAGAGTCGATAACTGTTTAATTATACGAGAGAGAGAGAGAGAGAGAGTGTGTTCATCTGCGGTGTGATAAGAGAAACATTAAAGAAGCATTGCTGTTGACATCATTACCGGCCAATAACTGGCCTCGGAATGTTGCAACTGACCAATCAGAACCAAGCATTTCAGAGAGGCGTGTCATATCTCCTGACGAGCCGTTGGTTAGGCTGTGGGAGTGTGAATGTAAGCTGTGGTAGAGCTGGCGGTGCGTTTGAGTTCAGCCCCGTCACTCGAAGTGCTGATGAAATGGTGTTTGCTGTCCGTAGGAACCCTAGCCCCGCCCTGGGGGCGGAGTTAAACACCCTGATGCTTCCAGGGGCTCAGAAGGCTGACAGGTACCCCGCCCCCTTCATCGAAACCCCGCCCCCAAACTCCTCCCAGTCTGCTCATGCGTTTACATTCTCCTTTTCGTTCTTTTCACTGGGTTTTCATTCTGTTCAAGCATTTTCATTTTGCAAGATTGTTCCCGTTCTCATACGGCTCCTTTTCTTTGTGTTTTACTCAAATGGCTGTGAAGTCTTTGAAGAACGTTCTTTTGTTTGTTTGGCGACATTGTGTTTGTTGTTTTCATTGAATATCAGCGTTTTACATTTTATCAGTGAATCTCACAGGAAATGTCAAGAAACGTCTGGGTCATTTTTCACCCCGAGGATCAAATGAAATGAAAAATGCATAATGAAAAACAATCCATTTGCATTATTTTCCTGCAAAAAAAGTCTGATTCTCATTATTGAAATGCAAAATATATTTTTATATAAATTGATATTTTTATATAAACAAGTGAAAGTAGAGCTGCACGATTCTGGATAAATTGAGATCACGATTCTCCCACGATTCTGAGCAACTAAACAAAATAAAAATCTAAAATGTTTAGTTAATCTAAATAAATTATTTGTAAAAATCTGTTTGAAGGAATGATTCAATGACTCAAATATTTCACTTGTTTCAGTACTAGACGAATCCGTGTTTTTGAACGAATCTCTTGAGTGAATGAGTCAATGACTCACTCAAATATTTCACTTGTTTCAGTACTGGACGAATCCGTGTTTTTGAACGAATCTCTTGAGTGAATGATTCAATGACTCACTCAAATATTTCTCGTGTTTCAGTACTAGACGAATCCGTGTTTTTGAACGAATCTCTTGAGTGAATGATTCAATGGCTCACTCAAAAATTTCACTTGTTTCAGTACTAGAAGAATCTGCGTTTTTGAACGAATCTCTTGAGTGAATGATTCAATGACTCACTCAAATATTTCACTTGTTTCAGTACTAGAAGAATCTGCGTTTTTGAACGAATCTCTTGAGTGAATGATTCAATGACTCACTCAAATATTTCACTTGTTTCAGTACTAGAAGAATCTGCGTTTTTGAACGAATCTCTTGAGTGAATGATTCAATGACTCACTCAAATATTTCACTTGTTTCAGTACTAGAAGAATCTGCGCTTTTGAACGAATCTCTTGATTAAATGATTCAATGGCTCACTCAAATATTTCACTTGTTTCAGTACGGGACGAATCCGCGTTTTTGAACAAATCTCTTGAGTGAATGATTCAATGACTCACTCAAATATTTCACTTGTTTCAGTACTAGAAGAATCTGCGTTTTTGAACGAATCTCTTGAGTGAATGATTCAATGGCTCACTCAGAAATACTTCACTTGTTTCAGTACTGGACGAATCTGCGTTTTTGAATGAATCTCTTGAGTGAATGATTCAATGACTCACTCATAAATATTTCACCTTTTTCAGTACTGGACGAATCCGCGTTTTTGAACGAATCTCTTGAATGAATGATTCAATGACACACTCAAATTTTACTTGTTTCAGTAATAGACGAATCTGCGTTTTTGAACGAATCTCTTGAGTGAATGATTCAATGACTCATATTTCACTTGTTTCAGTACTGGACGAATCTGCGTTTTTGAATGAATGTCTTGAGTGAATGATTCAATGACTCACTCATCAATATTTCACTTGTTTCAGTACTGGACGAATCAGCGTTTTTATCAAATCTCCTAAGTGAATGATTCAATGACAAATACATTTTTAACAGTCACTTGTCGCCACCTACTGGTGTAATGATGCAATCAATACAATTGTTAGTCGATCTTCAAAAATAAGTTTTGTTTGGCATGGAATATGAGCCAGACTTTCTTTGTGAGGTTCACCCTTATATGTACTTTCTGCCACAGTATTTGTGCGTGTGTGTCCAGTGTTTTGTTGGACGAGCTGTGCACAGCTCTTATTGCTCTGAATGTGGAGAAACTGCTGTTTAATTTCAGTTCTTTCTGTACTTTGAGACCCATATCAGCTGTGTGTGTCTTCACATGCCATGTGTCTGTTTTCATAGACATCACACCGTAACTCGAGGAATCACCAAAGGCGTGAAAGAGGATTTCCGGCTGGCGATGGAGCGTCAGGTGTCGCGGTGTGGAGAAAACCTGTTCACTGTGCTTCATCGTTTCTGCATTAATGAAAAGATCATCCTCATCCAGTCATTACCCTGAGCGACTCGTGTGTATCAGTTCTGCTTTGTTACTTCACATTCTTATAATGTAAGAGGACATGATAACAGACATGTTTAAAGTCACATCCAGCAGAACTGAGTGTTTTATTTGAGGTATTAATTAACAAAAAAAGATTCAGCATTTCTATGTTCTTTGTCTGTAAATGGAGATAATACTGTTAAATTTATGTTTTTTTACATTGCATTGTTGTACAATACTTCATGATCTGTGTTTTGTGTGATATGATGTTTGCTGGCAGCTCATGATAAATAAAACAGTGTTTCTCTAGTTGTATACTGAGATATTTCATTAATGCTCTGCTCGAACCTGTTCCAGGCCAACCATTACTAGACATTCTAGTAGTCTTTCCCAAGGTCCACAATTTAATCTCAGGATGTCTTTGTGTTTCTTGGGCACTAATCTTTGTAATTAATAGCTTTTAAATCAATGGCTCTCAAATTTCAGATTTAGGAATCAATAAGCGTCACACTCGTTTAAAGTCCCTCTGTAGTCAATCATATTATCCCTTAAAACTCATCGTTGATCACCAAAATAATGACATGTTTAAAATGTGCTTCAAAATATCTTGAATGTAATTCGACACCCTCGCCTCATTTAGTATGCGCGGTTCTATGAATATGCAGATGAGCCCCGCCTCCACTCACTCACTCAGCTCAGAGATCCACTGGTTGACGATCACACGTTGATCTGATTGGTTACAAGGTCGTTTGTGACGTCAGAATTACCAGCGATTTCAAACAGTGTTTTTTGGTAAAAAAATGTTTTTTTTATTAATTTTTATTAAAAAAATGCCCATTCATTTTTAAGATTTTATTAATGCACATGACTTTTCTAGTACGTAATGACTATACAGACTAAATTAAAATGCAACATTGTAATTATGCAAAAATACATATGCTTTATAAATAAATTTAGCTTTTCATGTTACATGAAAAAGGACATGAAATATGCCTTAAAATCATGAAATATGAAGTACACCTTGATGCAGATGATATAAAACTAATCAATGTATCACAAATTAATTAAATGCATAGTGAAATGTTGCAATAAATACATATATTCCTAAATTTGGCATGAAATGTAACATAAAAAGTGACCAGAAATATGTCAACATTATATATGAAAATAGAAACAACAACATAAAATTTGCGTTAAAAATTAATATTTTCACTTTCACATATCAAAGTCTAGAGGACGAGGTCTAAATAATTGCTTTGTTTTATTATTACGTGTTGCATGTGTAGTGGCAATTTTAATGATATTCATTGATCTATGGTTAAATATAGATGATTCAAAGAATGTCACATGTGTGTTTCTCACTTGTAGTGAGAGAGGATTCTGTTTATGTACCTGGGGAGGCAGAAGAGGGAGACACTCCAGAGAACAGACGAACAAGGACCTCTGACCTAGATGTCAGAAGGCCATTTGGTGCAGGGGAGCTTAGTGGGCCAACTAGTGACGTCTATGGAAAACTACTGGGAGGAAGGCTCTGGGGGGAAGAAGGCCTTGAAACTAAGATAAAAGCTAGTTCAGTCTGTCTGGGGGGGTGTCACTCTTCTGCACAGGGTAACAACTGTGTATTAGACTGCTCCTATTCTTGCAAGAATAAATACTTCTATTTTATATAATTTGACTCTGAGTGTCTCTTACGCAGTGATGTTTGTTTGAGAATTTTTGCCACAACAGTTTTGGTGTCAGAAGTGATATTCCTTGGACGTGCCTCCCTGGACCTGAGATCGGACGGTGTTTGGCCACCTGGACTAAGTAAGTTCCAGCTCTACCTCGTAAACTTGAGAGAGAGGGGCCGACCGATATCAGGGCCGGGAGAATCGACCACTGGAATCTAAAGAACCCGCAAGTGGCACGAAACAACGTCTCTGGTAAGGGTCATTTAAATTCGGTTTAATTGGGGGAAGAGTGAAATTGAACCATATTGGCTGAGGGCTGTCTCTGTGGTGCGTAATCTGGATTTTAACTGAGATCTATAGATAGATCAAGAAGGTTTTAAACAGATACGAGAGAAAATTATCTGAGATGAACTGGGATTTGTAGCGGATCAAGAGGTTTCAAACAGATACGAAAGTATCTGAGATTAACTGAGATTTGTAGCGGATCAAGAAGTTTGCAAACAGATAGGTAACCTGAAAATCAGTTGTTCCACCACGGAGCAAATTGTTTTTTAGGTGCTGAGGCTAATTAGGGGGAGCCAGAAAAGATTTTTTTTTTTTTGGTAAACCTTAATTAGGAGGGCACTAACAAGTGCAACCCGACCGATTTGGGTTAAAAGAAAAGAGTCGGATTTGTTTAGGGACGCCTAACAGATTAAAGAAAACGCGCGTTGAAGAGAAAATCCACAGAGAACAGAAAACAGCCGGTATGGGGATGTCTCAGAGCAAAATTATGAAATTTGGTACACCGGTGTTTTGTCAAATGAGGTATTGAGCGCCACAACATTAAAGATGGTGCGGGAATCAGTTGAACAGAGCAGTGAGAAACAAAAGTTGTGTCTGTGTTCAACATGTGTGTAAAAAAATGTGAACAGATAATGGATTGTTGGCTTGAAGATAAAATGTCGAACTGCCAGGAGAAATAATGTGTTTTTACTTCTTCATCCAGTAAATGGATGCATGACATTAGATGTCTATAGAACTTAAATTTATATGACAAGGATTGTAGCAAGAAGCAATAAGGCTGTCTGTGTGAAATAGAGGGAACTGTAAGTGAGACTTGGTGGAAGAGGGAAGTGAAAAAACAAAAAGGTTGGTGTGTGAGATATGTGTGTGTGGGGATTGTTCAAACAATCATGTACTGGTTAGATAATGAAGGAACTGGCATGTTTGAGAAAAGAAAGGAGAGGATAATGAGGGAACTGGCATGTAGGGAAAGGAAAGGAGAAATATAGTAGAAAACTATATGTGATGAAAATAGACATGGTCTGACAGAATTTATGGAAGTCAAATTAACTGTTTAACTGTTGAAATGAAAAGTCAGTTTTAGAATAAAATAAGGCATTGTATGATTGACAGGGATTAACATGATATGAAGAATGTTTTAAGTAGAATGGGGAACAATTCTAGATTTTGATAAAAAAATTATTGAAATGATGATATATCTGCTTTATTTTATTAATGTTAAGAAAATAAGGGTATTGAAGCAAGTAGCTATAATGGTTGTCTGTGTAATTTACGGACTGAGTAATATAATCTGCTTTGGAGAAACAGTAGAGATAAGACTGAGACAATGATGATAATATTAAGTTGAATCTGCAGACTAACCATGTGATGGAAGGGAAAAGGCTTCAAACCAGTTGTAATGAAAATAATGATGTACAAATTGTTACACTTTATGAAGAGTAACGGAACAGTCCGGGAAAATAAATAAATAAATAGTGAGACAGAAGAGAGCAAATGCTGTAAACAGCTCTGCTCAGAAGATCTCACTTTGAAGAGATTTGCAGATGATGTTTTGTAAAAGATAAGCTGGGAGAAATGTGTAAAGACAGAAAACAAATTCGAATATTTTGAGCATTTTCTGTGCTGCTCATGAAATTATGTTCCGCCAATAAAATGATGAAGATTATGATTTGGCTATTGTGATTAAATCCGCGACTGGTGGACTGTAAAAGAATACAGAGGACTGCTTATCAGTGGCTCTGTTTACATTCCTGAAATGGGACACACACTGCTTCAAGAGTGTGCAGTAAGTTGGAGCCGTTTGCAAGCTCACAGTGATCAAACTATAGTCAAGGACAGGTGTCTGATGCTGAAGCTGAGGCTGAAACAAATTCACTAGATGACAGAGAGTGTTTTAATGGTGGTCATCAGGACAATTTAATAGGTAACTAAATGCCCACCAAGGTGTTTGAAAATGTGATAGTGACACATTTCTGATAATAATGTGGGGTTTGAAAGTAGATCAGTGTTTAAATGACGACAGTAACATTTTTCGTCTGAGAAATAAGAGATAAAAACAAGGTCGAAAGGATTGAAGTCTTAAAGTGAATCCTATAAGAAAGAAAAGATCTATAATAGTGAATTGATGAATACAGGTTGATGTAAATTAATGACTCCAACAAATGTGAGTTGCA
Organism: Tiaroga cobitis; assembly: GCA_030578255.1. Taxonomy (NCBI): domain Eukaryota; kingdom Metazoa; phylum Chordata; class Actinopteri; order Cypriniformes; family Leuciscidae; genus Tiaroga; species Tiaroga cobitis. The sequence continues at coordinate 1,974,212 of CM060604.1, forward strand.
AAATATATCAAAGTAACTAACAGGATGATTGTGTTTTAATTAAACATTTTAGAAAGGGTTTAGATTAAGGAGAGAGACTAATCTCACGAATGATTTATAATAATTGCAAAGATGTATCAAGCAGAGAGTGCTAGCCTTGTCAAAGTTAACGTAATTGAGAACTTGACAAACTAAAATTGAGATGAAATGTGAAACGAATAATTATTTAAGATCAAGTAAGCAGAAGCAATACTGGATTAACAGTTGCTGAATGCTGATTAAACAAACAGCTTGAAAAGTTGACCATGAAAGAACTAGAAGCTGATGTTTTGGTTTCAAAAGATAAGTTTATTATTGGCTGTAATGAAACAGTTTGCTTATCTGGATCTGATGTGTACTGTGGCTGAAACTGCCAGTGCAACAGAGACTCAATCTGAGTGGAAATTTGTAATGTCTAAATAAAGACAACTATAAAAATTATGTTTATTTGGAAACACATGTAATTTCTGGCAAATATGCCTTAAGCTGGGATAGAGTTATAGGATGGTAGATAAAAGTTTGATGTTAGAAGTTTATGAGAGTGCAGTGTGCCAGTCCTGAATGCCTCAGAGTCTCTCTCATTCAATGTCAGCTCAAAGCTGTTATCTGTGATAAGCTATTTGTAGTAAAGCACAGTTTCAGTTGAAGAATCATAGACACAGAGATGTTTAAAGAAACAATTGCCATAAAGGGCAATTTGTAATTGTAAATGTAAAACTGAATGACTTTAAAGAAGTCTTTAAAATAATAATGCAGAACTTGAAGACATTTTATTTTATTTTAGGACCAGTAACTTCTTTGTCTCATTTAGTCTCCACCATTCAGGACCGATGGCTCCGTCTACAGGTAAAGTTCACTGAACGTACGGATGATCCAAATTCGCTGAGTATAGTCTAAGCAGCTGGGTTTCTGCTTTTAAGATAAAATAATGGATTTAAGTGATTAAATACTGTTGTTATTGACCTGTCTCCCTGTGTGAACACTATTAGGCAATGAGAATGGCTCTGGTGACTCTTGAACGTGCCTTTCCTAAGCTCCAGAAAGCAGCTGAGTTCTGTTGAAGAAAACCGATTCTGTGATGGGAAAAAAGCGGTCACCAGTGGGCACGAGTGACCACCTCCATGACGGGTAAGACCTTCTTTGGCCAGACAGGGGGCAACCCAAGCCAGAGGGCTCACGTAAAGTCACTGGGCATTTCCTGAATGGAGATGTTTTATGTGAGACAGGTATGAGAGTTGAGCAGGAGCTGTGAGGCCAGCAGCGTCCTTATACCGTTAGGGGGAGATGAAGCTATGACGAGTCACGCCAGTCTTCCCCATGATGCAAAGCTCCTCTATACCACTCACCAGAAGAAACCGCATTAGTTGTATGGCTTGTTTTTCATTGTGACAAGTGTCTGCAACTATACCAGGGGGACAACACCCTGAGGAGAAGAAAATTATAGACAAAGAGCTAATGGCAATGGGCTTTCAAGAGCCAGCTGAGACCGTAAGGGGGATTGCCATTATTAATTGTTGTGGAGACAGTAATAAAACTTTTTGATGTCGGTTGCCTTATGGGCAAGGAAAATGTATAGAAGTTGATTTAGAACTAGTCTATAACATAGTTCTAACTCCTGAAGGTCGTTAGACATGGTGGTGACTAAAGATGAAGACAGCTTTGTAGATTTAAGTCTGGATAACAAAGGTGGATGGTCAAAGGTTATTGTAATGAATTTAATATTACATTTTGTCTAAGAAATGGATTTATAGTGAGAGAGACTGCTTGAGCTGGAGGAAGGAATGGTAACTGTGTCTGTCTTTCTGTTATCGGCCTGCTAGAGCAAGCTGAAGAAAAATAATGATAATGAATCCAAAACAACCCAGCTGACTTGTCTAAAAAATCTAATGAATAATGAACAAGACATGCTTTGAAAGTGGTTAAGGGACCATGTAAAATTAGGGAAAAGCTACAGAAAATATGTGAAGTTTAAAATCTTATTTAAAATTTAAATCCTTTTAACGATGATATAAGGAAGGGCAAACATTGAGAATGAGCAGTTAACATATGTGTGTCTAGTATGAGTGTGTGTGTGATGGTGACAGCACTTTGTGTCTTGTATGTATTAGTTTGGGGTACTAATATTAGAACAGTATTGAAATTAGAACAGAACAGTTTTATCATTACAGATGGGTTAAGGCAAATGACAAATTTTAAAGAAGCCGATAATTCTGAGGGGATCGGTTGAAAAGACAATACAGAACATGGGACGAGCTTTAAGTTGATTGGACATCAAGCTCTGTCTGGTAGTAATACTTTTGTCATGCAGGATGTCGATTTGAATTATGTTCTGGATCAGTTTAAGTATTTGTGTAAATTGGAATTGTGTAGTTGTAGATCACCATCTGGCATGGGCTGAGATAAATGAAAATGTTGTAGATTTGATGGCAAAAACAAAATGACATATTGGCTAAGTCAATTTCGAAGTATCAAGAGAGCCCTTAACATTTATGATAATTGTGAACAAAGGGGGAGAAATGATTGACTGACATTGACCAAGTCTGTACAGCACGACCTGACCTGAAAATTGATGACTTTAGAAATGTTTGTAGATGACTGACTTGAGACCAAACAACAGGCCTGAAAAGCAAGATTCGCTGTGAGACTCAGGGACGTTGCCCGTCAAATACTTCGATAAGAAGATGAGATTGGGCTTTAAGTGAAGAATGTAATATTTTTGTTTCAGAGGCAGAGAAGGATGTCTGGGCAAAATTTGGCTGAAGGACGCCGTTTGGGTTAGTGTTGATGGCAAACTTTATAAAAAACACTATGTTAAATGTTATGTTAAATTGATGCTCGAGTTGTGTCGTGCATCAAGAGGGAGATGGTATAACAATTGCCAAATATGGTTTACTTGGGTCCCAAACAAAATTTGCTGTCTGTACATGTATTTGCAGGACTGTTTCAACAGGAAACGCTAGGGCAGATGTGGCAGCGAAGGCCGTGGCAGCACAGCAGACAAAAGAAACTACGTATTTTACTATCTGAAAATAACCTCGACATTTGTTTTTCTTTACAGAGCATGCAGACTTTTGGATACAGGGGAGAATGTCCCCTATAAAATGATGGCTATGGATGAATTTGACTAACTATCCTGGCCTGGATTGTTTTTGTAGCAGAAAGGTGCCACACCTGCGCAGCGCATAACATAAATTTTCCTTTTACAGAATGTCAGGATGGGTTCCAGAAAACAGAACTGATTCTGTTCCAAATGTATAAATATTGTTTTTCAGGGGAAAAGGATCCTGAGTGCTATTTAGTGAGCGAGAAATTATCCGGTGATAATGTTTCAGGTTGATTCCACAGGTCAAACCAAAGGGGACGAGCGGCTAGACAAGCGGTCACTAACAAAATACTTAAGGTCTCCATTCACAGGTGACAGTTCACTCCAGTGGGGGTGCGGTCGTGATATAAGGGAAAACCTTATAAGGATCAGAAAATGGTTGGAGTGTGACACCTGGGTCCAACCGTGTCACCTTAGACAACACCAACAGGCCACAACCATCCCATAGTCCATGGGGCGAACGAGATTATCAACACGCCTGGAGGAGGATGTGAACCGACTAATGGTTTAAGAATGTGGTTTTGTGATTATTTTGAGGATTTGATTTGATTAAATCAAAATAGGGCTTAGTATTGATATACAGTAGATCAAAAGATTTGATTGGTTACTTATTCATTAGGAAATATTTAAGGAAAATGTTTTTGGGAAGAGAAGATCTATTAATTAATGTAAATTATAGGGATAATTGTTGAAGCTTATTAAGTAGAACCACAGCATGTTTGAATTAAAAGTATTGATTTGATTGTAAATGAAAATATATTGATTGTGTCCGTAATGGAAATATTAGAGTTAATATTGAACAACTGCATTGGTTAGAAGAATGGATAAAATTATAAGACTTCTCTGGTTAGATTTTGTTAAATATGGCATTAAATAGAGCTTACTAAATTGAATTAGAAGTAAATGAAATATGGAGATGGGCGTAGATTAATGGAAAAGGCTTAATGATAGGAGTTAGGATTGTTATTCTAATAATTTTGTTATTCATGGGTGAATATGATTACAGTGACAGGTGAAACATGCTGTCTGTTCAATTGGTGAAAATGACAGTCTATCCCAAGGATGAACAAAATTATGTGACGACACAGGTAGCGGGAGCTACAGTGAGATATGTGTTAAATGTATGTTCTGTTTGTTTTTCTTCTATTTTGTTTATTTTCTGAGAAAGATTAAGGGCAAGATTTAAAGAGGGTTAAAAGCAGCAGTCATCCGTGTTACGAGATGGCGTACAAAGATAGGGTTTGAAACTGAGGGATTTTTTATTTTACTTTTATCTGGTTGTTTCCTTGCTATGTTATAACTACCTTTTCCTTACTGTCGTGACTGAGGGTCTGTTTACAGGAGCGCAGGAACAGAGATTTCTCACTTAGCCCGACGCAGTGAAATGTTTACTTGCTTGCTAAAATATTACGGGGCCTTTCCCCCACAAAAACAGCCTTATGCTTCTTCATTCTAAACTTTTCTTCACAGGTTCAAGGAGAGTGATCATTTATGCAAAAATCAGAGATGAAAAGTATAAGTGTGATGATATGACTTAAAATTTGTCTTATTGTTTATTATTGTGATTATGGGTAATCAGAATGATAAAAAGTGAGGAGTTGTAGTGGCAATTTTAATGATATTCATTGATCTATGGTTAAATATAGATGATTCAAAGAATGTCACATGTGTGTCTCTCACTTGTAGTGAGAGAGGATTCTGTTTATGTACCTGGGGAGGCAGAAGAGGGAGACACTCCAGAGAACAGACGAACAAGGACCTCTGACCTAGATGTCAGAAGGCCATTTGGTGCAGGGGAGCTTAGTGGGCCAACTAGTGACGTCTATGGAAAACTACTGGGAGGAAGGCTCTGGGGGGAAGAAGGCCTTGAAACTAAGATAAAAGCTAGTTCAGTCTGTCTGGGGGTGTGTCACTCTTCTGCACAGGGTAACAACTGTGTATTAGACTGCTCCTATTCTTGCAAGAATAAATACTTCTATTTTATATAATTTGACTCTGAGTGTCTCTTACGCAGTGATGTTTGTTTGAGAATTTTTGCCACAACACATGCTTTATTAATGCTTACATGTCATACTTTAAATATTTATTGCAACATTCCATGGCTTATTTAATAATTCCATTATATATTTATTTAGTTTGTTAAACCACTCCATATACCAGGTCTAGAAGTCATAGGTTACCTCTTGTATCCAGGTTAATGGGTGAATTAAAGTTAGAAATACAGTCAAACCAAAAATTATTGAAAAAAAAAAAAAAACAGATTAAATTTTTGATATATTCTTACTAGTGTGTGCAGGCCACTATAGTTCATTTATGTAAGTGAGGAGAGCAAAATTAAGTAAACTGTGACACATTATACCCAATAATTCTTCATACCAGTAAAATTTATAACAATTTGGGAGCAATAATGATTCCTCCACTTTGAGCTGATCATGTTTTCTTCAGTGTGTTTTCTGTAATTGCTAATGCTCTTTTTACACACACACACTGAACAACATGAAGCATTGCTTGGTCACTGGTCGAGCTAAACTGATATTATCTAATTGTGTAGTTAAATTTAACAGCTGACAGATATTCAACATAATTCATGTGTGAGAGTCTAACAGAAGGACGGACAAAACCAGTGAAAGAGTTCTTGTCATATTTAATTATCATTTTCTAAACTACAGCAAATAAACCGTGATAATGTGAGAAATGTTGAAGGAGTCTGAATACATTTAGGTTTGACTGTATCTTGATTTTAGACTATTGTCTTGTTTTGTTGTCCCTGATTGAGAACCGCTGATCTAAATGAATATCCGCTTGACAATATGAATGAAATACATTTGTTATATCACTCTTCTTCTCTCTCCGAGTGAATGGGAAGGTTGGCCTGCAGAGACGCTCTTAGATTTGCCCAAAACAGCTTCTGCTTGGCTCCTTCTTGCGGCCACTCGAGATACGTGCGTCTGGACATCATGGCCTTGAGCTGGTAATACTTTGAGGGAATGAGATATGACGGCAGAGGTTCGAGCAGAATAAGGATAATGCTATCCATCCCTCGCATTACCCGTTGGTGATTGGCGAAGTAAAGCTCGTAGTGGCACCATTCGCTCTGGACGAAGTGAGACGAGAGAACAAACACGCACTTTCTGCTTTGCTCGATGCATCGGAGGATGTTCTGAACGATCGTTTTCCCCGGGATGAAGTCCCGCCCGTGGTGACACACTCGCAACCCACAATCGCCTTCGAGCTTGGGGAGAAATTGAGCTTTGACCCATTCGGCGTTTCGTTGGCTGTACGATACGAACGCATGAAAGTGCAACTCCTTCATATCCTCCGCCTTCTTTCTGGAGCTCATTGCGTGTTTCTTGGCGCTTGTCCATTTCCAAATCATCTTGAGGTACCAGGGCACGTCCAGGCGGTGGCAAAGAAGGCTGACGGCAACTATCAAAGTGATTGTCGGGATCAGAATAGTAATAGCAAGAATCCAGCCGTCGCAGGATATCTCGGGAAGGTAGAAGTCTTTGAGCATTGTGTTGCTTCGGGATTCTGGGTAACTGCATTGATATCCTTCCGGCCAGTGGCCAAGAGTCACGCTATTGGTGTGTGTCGCTCGGTTATTGATAAGAGCCGCAAATTCACGCAAAGCACACGTGCAGATGAAGGGGTTACGGCTCAAGTCGAGATCTTTAAGATGTTGGCAAGTCTTGAGGGAGTCCGGGAAAGGCGAATGGAGGGAGTTTGATCTTAATAGGAGCTTGTGGAGGTTTGGGAATGCTTGACATGTGGGAAGGTCAAGCAAGCGGTTATCCGTGAGGTCTAAAACGCTCAAGTTTTCCAACACACGAACATCTGCCGGGACTAAGGTTACTCGGTTATTCCGGAGGTTTAAGATGCGTATGGAATCGGGCAAGCACTTGAAGACGCTCTGGTCAAACCCATTGGAGGAGAAGTCCACGTGGACGACTTTGCGAGGCCAAACGCACTTGCCTTGCTCCTGGGAATAGCTAAGCGTGTTCTGACTGAGATCGACGTATTTCAGCGAGATCATGAGATTGATTCTTGATGTCAGCGGTCCGAGGTGTTTCAGGTTGTTGCCTCTTAAAACCAGGTTTTCCAGGTTTGTAAGTGTATCGCATTCCTTGTCCGGACCAATCGAGAAGATTTTTTCCGTAAGAGCGCAATCGGACAAGTCCAACACCTCGATCTTGCTAACAGACCAAGGACAGGTCATAAAGATGATGGGCGTTTGGGTAAAACTGACGTTCCTCGCTGGCATGTTTATGAAGAAGTCGTAGAGCATCGTTTGGTCGAAGAGGAATTGGGTTACAGACGCTCGTCTTGTAGAGAAGGAGTCCAATACGCGGCTTGAGGACACATGGCTGCCCTTTGCCATGTTTGTTATGGTTAGGTCAGAAAAGGAAAGCCGTTGAATGACAGAAGTAAATATAGTGTTTACACAGCTTGTCAGAACTTCCCATGTGGTTTCAACCGTGGAGATTTCCAGGCTAACGGTGCGTACCGTTCCTCGATGGCGTATCTCCTGGAGAACCTTCATCTCACGGTCCACTTTAGTGAATTCGACCTCTTTAAACGAGGCAAAAACATCATCAGCGATTGCAATATCGTGGTTACTGTTGGAAAAGGCGATGATGGCTTTCTCCGCATGCACATCCATTAAACTCCTCTCCTCGTACATCTGGAGTTTGTCGGTATTAATAAAGAGCGTTTTCAAGGTAAGACTAGCGATGTGAGTAAAGTCTTTGTTGCTGATTGATATTGCGCTCAGGCCTAGCCATTGCAGGCGTTTCAAAGTAGAAAATTCCTTCCCTAGTGCCATGACGGAAAACATGTTGGATGACAAGTCTAAGAACTGAAGATTTGCCGTGTTAAACAGGTACGGTTGATCGGAGAGATTCTGGAGTTTGTTGTGCGACAGATCCAAGATTTCCAAAGCCGGTGTTGAGTTAAATGTGTCCGTGTGTATGTTTTCCAGTGTATTCCAGGACAGATTGAGGGAATGGAGTCGTGGTGTTGTGCTGAAGTCTTTGCCGCTCAGCGTTTGGATGCGGTTAAGCGACAGGTCCAGGTCTTCTGTAGACGGGTTCAGGCCGGGAGGAACCGAGGACAGGTTTTGAGATGAGTAATTCACTATGATCCTCTTAATGGCCAGATTGAGAGATGGGTGGAAACACGTTACACACACACACACACACCACCAGCCCGATGCCGTCATCTTTCTGACACGGGTGAATCTGAGGGAGAAATTTTTTTTAATTTTCATTTCCTATTTTAAGTCAACCGCATTTTTGACTTCTCACAGTTTGCACTTTTACTTAAGTCCCTAGTATTCGTTTGCATTGTGGTTATAGTAGCAGTATTTTTAATTTACTGTAAAAAAAAAAAGGACGTTTTTTTCAATGTAAATTTAGGCTTTTCTGCAGTTCCTTTTACTTTTACTGTGAGACAAATTACATTTAAACGATAGATAGATAGATAGATAGATAGATAGATAGATAGACAGACAGACAGACAGATAGATAGACAGATAGATAGACAGATAGATAGACAGACAGACAGACAGATAGATAGATAGATAGATACATTAGATAGATAGACAGACAGACAGACAGACAGACAGATAGATAGATAGATACATTAGATAGATAGATAGACAGACAGACAGACATAGACAGACAGATAGATAGATAGATAGATGATATTTCTCTTACCCGTCCGCTGTGGAGGTTAGCTTACACTTGGTTGATCACCATCTTATGAAACTGTTGATCATATTTTAATGATGTTGCTGCACTTCTGCTTTTCCGGCTGTTTCACTTCTCTAAACGGCAGACACTTACCGACAGTCACCCAGTTATTGACTGAGAGATGGAGCTTCATATGGCAGGAATAATTTGAATTTGTAGGCAAGCGTCTTAAAGTTTCTCCATCAGAGAAAGCATTCGTGTCACAGTGAGTTTGTTCTAGTGCACGTTCTGTGTTGCATGAAGGAGTTTACATATGAATGTGTTAAAAAGTCTTTTTTTCACTCATGGTTGTGCAACTACTGTTTGTTAGACTTGTTTTTGAGAAATTTGCAGTACCATATTTGACCAGCAGAGGATTTGTTTGCTTCCTCAGCTGATTTAAAGGGATAGTTCACCCAAAAATTTAAATTCTGCCATTTACTCGTACAAGTTCGGAACAACTTGAGGGCGGGTAATTGATGAGATATCTCAATATCAGAAAAGATTTTAACCCTCTGGGGACCAGAGTGTTTTTGGGGCCCTTGGGATGTTTTGACATGCACTGACATTTGTGCTTTTTTCAGTTATTTATAAACATGTTAATGGCAAAGGTGTAAATTCACTCTATATAGCACAAACAGGGCTACCATGATGAGTGAGCAACATGTATGTACATGTTTGTATTTTTAATAGAATAATGTTTATGCGTGGTTATTGAAAAAAATAAAAATGAAAGTTGCTGAAATAAGACCACAAAACACATATTGATTATTTCTTCACAAGACTTTTGAAAATTGTATCACATAGTCTAGAATATTTGCTCCAAAACTATGTGAGAATCATCCTGACTACTCATTCAGATAAGTCAATAAAGTCTTTTACATTTTTAATGACGTGTTTTGTTTGAGAAAGCTTTATGCAGGAGGCGTGATCTCTCATTAATATGTGTGGCATTCCACACCTGAGAAAGACAAAGACCCTTCCCATAATGGCCCTATTAGGTGCTATCAGGCCATATCATTACAGGAGCCTTGCACAAAGAATGAGGAGATTTAAAAAAGAATGGCTTTTAGATTGTTTGGATTTATATAAGGAAAATACAGGGTGCATACGTCTGGACACTTCTATCACACACCCTTCACCATATAGACATGGTTTTATTTCAGTTCAAAGTTCAAAGCTAGAGTTGGAAACATCTTGAAAAGAAAACTGTCTTTCTCCATAAATGTCTTAGTTTGATCATACATATTTCAAAGTTGAGGATTCATTATTTTGATATAGCTTGAACAAACACTATAACATCTTAGTTGATTAGTTTATTGACAAAACATACTATATATTTAACATATGAGCAGAAACTCCTAAAAAAAGCTTATTTGATGTCTATTTTAGAGTAAAAACTTTATCCAAAACGAGTCAACGAAATGTTATTTAGTCTGTAACAGTGCGTATCTGTGCGTTCATTCATTCATTCATTCACACACACACACACACAAACATGATTCACATTTAACAGTACGCTATTTTTCCGTTTACAGACACTACGTTATTCTATATCGCGATTATAACAAAGCACTTGCAAAAAACACTTACTTCTCAGCTGAATCTGTTCATCCTCGAAGTGAAAATAACCCAGTGGTAAATGTCCCAGGATTGTTCCTCATAGCCGCGCAAGACGACAGTAGATTAATCTGACTAAAAAATATAGTGTGTTTTCAGAGTTTATGGGCGTTAACGCGTCTCAATGTGTTGCTTCACATATTTGCGTTTGAATAGCGCGTGCTCTCCGTGGGCGTGTCACATTACCAGAGATAATCAGCTGAGAGAACAATAATGAGACGGGCTGACACGTCTCTCTTTTTACATAGATGACATAAACTGAGAATATTATTTTTAGTTTTGAATCGGATCATTTAAAAGTACAAACTCAAACGATTTAAAATATATATTGCTCATGTCTGGGTGAATAGTATTAGCTGAGTTGTGTTGAAGATTAGAGACGTGCTCCAGAAAAAAAGTTCACGGTGACTGAGAGGCAGAACGCACACCCTGTTTATTTTCTTTATTTTACAAAAACGCACAATATTTTATTTCAATTGTATGTGGGCACATAAAAAAGTAGACATTTAACAGATTATTTTCTCATATTTCTTAACTCTATATGAACAGAAATGATGGTAGTACTTTAAGTCTATTTTTCTGCTATGTGAAAAAAACGAGCAAAACGCGCCCGCGCGTTTCTGGTCCCCAGAGGGTTAATATCTGCCCAGAGCCTAAAATTAACTCTCGCCTAGCGCTAAATGCGAGTAACCCGAACCTAGACGCTGTGTTGTGTGCACACACATCTGAAGCTGCGCGCAAACACTAAACTGAGCTCGCTTTCAGGTCTTCTTGTACTCGAGCGGAGAAATTCACACAAAATGATGTCCAAAAATAGCGCATATCCTAGTAAATATAGTCAGTTATGCTTTAAGTGAAAGTAAACAGTTGAGAAAGTAAACGCATGTGTGTCAGCATCAGTGTATTGGATCGGTGCATTCGCTCTTAAAGTGACAGTAGCCTAATATTCCTGCAGTCTCTAATGTTCATCACACAACAAAAGGACACAGAAATATCACTCACTGCTCTCTACGGAATAACTTTTGTAACTTTAATAAGGATTAATTAATAAGGATGTTTAATTTATGCAGTGAAGACTGTACAGTGTTATTTTACATTTGCTTGCTTTATTACATTTCTGTTCCTGAAAAGCACTGTTTATTTCATTTGTATCTTTGTTATATTTCATTTATTTATGCTTTTGACTGTAATTTGATTTCAATTGGAGTTTTATTTTATTACTGACTCTTTACTTGTCTTCAATAATGTTTTTAATTAATATTAGTTAGGCTAGTAGTTTTATCGAAATTGTAATAGAGAATTGTGAATTTTCACTGGTAGCTCAAATGTTGGGAGTCATTACTGCATATTTTTCCATAAACAGTTTTAATGGCAGGTAAAAATAAATATATAAATATATATTAGTGCTGTCAAATCGATTAATCGTGATTAATCGCATCTAACATAAAAGTTTTTGTTTATATAATATATGTGTATATATGTGTGTACAGTATCGGTCAGGTTTGGAAACATAAACAAAAACTTTTATGTTAGATGCGATTAATCGATTTCACAGCACTAATATTATTTTATTTTTAAGAAAGCTGATCATAAGAGAAATCCTCTTTGAACAAACTTGAAGCATGCAGTCATGAGGACTGATAATGCTGCGAGGTTCAGTTATATAAAGCACTTTATTTACCTCAGACTCAGCAAATACTGTTAAGTGTTAATTATTCACCAACACCATCCAGGCTGAGTGTGTGTGTGACTAAGTAACCATAATATTTTATTTGAGCGTCTTTTATCGAATGATTTGAAGTATTTTAATGCACGACGCGACGGCTGGCTCCTGACGTTAATTATATGCAATTATGGGTGCTCAGTGAACAAATAACTTAGATTGACTATTTTAACCAATGTTTATATTATAACTAGAGCTGTTGTATTGAGTCGGGATGCTGCAGGAAATCATCTCTCGACATGTTTTCTGTGTGTGTGTGTGTGTTGCTGTTTGTTGTTTTCCTTCAGCATCCTGTATT